>JASDQU010739139.1:38341-50084 GCA_032191745.1 Picea mariana
ATCATTTTCTTAGGGTCCCTCCGTTTCTTATGAGAGGCTTTTTATTGCCTTCTCGGGGATCCCCTGGGCGAAGCATCTCTAGGTTTTCATTTTTCCTATGGCTTTTATCTTTTACCAGCTGCTTTTACCCCCTGGGCCTTTAGCCCCTTCTTCCCACGAGACAAGATGTACCTTGGATGGTCATCCTAATGGCCAGACTAGGGGAATGGGATGGATGAGTGGGGTTTTAAGATGAAAAAGTGATAATATGAGGGGAGCGGACGATGGTTATGCAAACCCCTTTTGGTGGCCAACCAAAGCCCATGAATACCAACTTGCTAAGCCACCCCATCAATTACCCCAACAATGGTCAAGTGGATTAGTGTAAGATCCAAGCAGTTATCTGAAATGAAAGAGATCTAATGCATACATGAGAAGGTTATAATGATCAAATATGACACATACCATGATACCTCGGACCAATTACCTCATGGAGCAAGAGCCTTTTCTGATGCAAGCCCAGGCCGGTAGTGATGGAGGCTGGTACTGTTGTCAGGACAAGTGTGGCTGAGAAGAAGAAAAGATGGGCCCTCAAGGGCCATGCTCAAGTCAATCTGCTCTCGTACTCCATGTCTAGGACCATGTGGGCCTCGAGACATGATTTCCTAGTTATCCCTGGATATCGGGGATAACAAGATGCAATTTCAAACTTTTAAATCAGAAATTTCCTCGTCTTTTTCTTTCTAAAGCATGCCAAAATTTTGGATTTTTTCCCTCTGATGTTGTCGAATTCTTAACGAGTTGTTACATATAGCCATCACAAAATATAGACATAAAGTCTAAAATATCCATAAGGATAAAAAATAATAGATTTAAAAGATATGATGAATGATGATACAATTTAACATAACTATGTCTATATATAGTGCTCGAAGAGATGGTCATGACCTTTAGGGTTTGATCTATATAACTAGTTCTATTTATATTTTTATGATTTAATATTAAGTATGTTACGTACCATATTTGGCACTTAGTACATGGAATACTTGGAGTATATATGGGAGAGTGACTACTTGAAATCCGTACTTCTTGAATTTGAGATATGCTATTTTGGGGAAGTTTGTATTTTTAGAAACTTAATTTTTTTAGCATTTGGTTGCAGTTTTGAGTACCCATTTGGTGGTTTTCAAACGTGTATTCTTTGGTTCTTGAATTCATTGTTTTTCAAAAGTTCTATTTTTAAAAATTTATTATTTTTGGAAACCAATTGTTTTTTTGGATACTCTTTTTGGAGTGGAGCATGTGTTTGACTTTTGGTGATGATTAAAGAAACCGTGTTAGGTACTTCCCTTGTGTTGACTTTTAAGGGCTCAGGTGAGGACCAAGCTGTTAGAATATTCAAGAATACTGAGAGGGGGGGGGTGAAACAATATAGAGTTATTTCAACAATTTTAACCTTCAAGCACTACATAAACATTAACCATTAATCATGTCATTCATCATCACATAAATTCATACACATTGCACACAGATTTTTACGTGGAAATCAAACTGGGAGAAAACCACAAACTTTTCTTAAGTAGTTTCAAGATTTTACAAGCACCAACTTGAAGGAAGCACCCACTCCCTAAGTTTTCCAGCACCTACTGGAAGGAGACACCAATCCCCTTGGAATATTTTAAATGATTATACAAGATCAAATCAACCTTCAAATACAATCCCAAAATCACTTCTTAAATCTACATACAACACTGTTTAGAACTGTACCTCAAATCTGCAAACTTGTAAGATTCACCACAAGCTCAATTTTCCGTTTCTGATTCTGAAACTTGGACCTCAGATATTAGGATCTTTTCTCCTTCTAATGCAACAAGTAGAATTAAATTTAGACCTACCAAGCTTTAGATATAACTGTTTTATTTCGAACACCTATTTGTGACTAGTTTCTGGATTAGTCACAAACCCTAACTTCCAACAAGTATAAATCCGTACTTGTAATGAATCAGGATCTGAAACTTGTACCCAATCTTCTTCGATATCTTCTCTGAAATTCCTCCAAGTTTCGCTCCTTGACTAGTCCCCGAAAAAACGTTATAGAGAAAATGGCAAGATGACTCCTTTTGAAGAAGAAAACCCTAGTTTTAAAAACCTCAACTTCCACTGAGCATAACTCCAAACCTGTAATGAGTCAAGACCTGAAATTCTTAACCCAAGATTCTTTGCTATCTCTTCTGAAACACCTCCAAGATTCACTATTTGAATCGTTCTAGAAAAAAAGTTATATCGAAAATGCCAAGATGACCTTCAAAGAAAACCCTAGAACAAATCATCACAAGACTTCATCTTCCATTGGAATTTCGCCCCTCTTCACTTCATTTTCCCTTGGAAGTTCGCTCCTCTGGGCTGAGATTCACTCCTCTTCCTTGGTTAGGTCGAATTGGTGTTATCCAAATGCCAAATGAGGCTCCTCTTATTTATATGAGTCTTCTCCACATGAGGGGATGCAACCAAGGGTCGCAACTTTTGGGTCTCACCTCTTCCTTAAGGATGGCCGACCTTAGGGGCTTCTTTAATTTACTTTAGGGGCTTCTTCTCTTGGCTTTAGGGGCTTTTTCACTTGGCTTTAGGGGCTTCTTCTCTTGGCTTTAGGGGCTTCTTCTCTTGGTTTTAGGGCTTCTTCACTTGACTTTAGGGGCTTCTTCACTTGGTTGTAGGGCTTCTTCAAGGCTCCTTCAAGGCTCCATTTGTGTACAACTCAAAGTGGGCATGTGGAAACAACCACATGTTATCTCATCCTGTGAAGGCCATGCTTAAAAGCTATGCCATAAGGGGACCACTTTGGACTTATATACACTTATCTCAAGGTACCTTCAAGGCTCTTCAAGGCTTCTTCAAGTGGACACATCATCTTCACATTTAGGGGCTTCTGGGCTTTGCTTTTGGGCTTCTTCTAAGGTTGACATCAATGACAATCAATTTTCCAACAAAAGCCACGTAAAGCTAGCACTCTCTTCTAGGCTGATTTAGCAAGCTTTTGGGGTTTCTATTATGGGTTTTGGGATATTTTTGGATAGTTGTTTTGTATTGTTCCATTCTAAATCTCTAAGAGATGGAATTTTTAGCATGATAGGCATTAGTGCTTTTTGGATCCTCTAATTCCTCATTTTCCCACTTCCATTCTTCACTTTTTGAATCCTTTCATGTCATTCACTGAGCAAGTTTGTGATTGAGTGTTGGAAGCTACTTCCATGGTTTTCATATACTCTACTCCTGAGCACTGTGGAAGTAAAGCACTTGAGTTCTTATGGTGTGAATTTGATATCTTTAGAGTTTATGTTTATGGCTCTACGATAAAGGTGAAACTCTTTTCATGGCCACCACTTTGTTATGGATGAATTTGATGTGGAACTTTCTAAATTGATTGGCCTCGTCTATATTGCCTACCCAATTACTTTTCTCTTACCTCCTTCACTCCATGCCAATTGGACTTCAGCCACTGGTTGAAAAAAATCTTAAAGAGAATAATTTACTTAACTAATTTTTAGTATTTTACTCGTAGATCTGCTACTTTTAGAGGAGATGCAACAAACCAACCATGGAGACTTGAATTGATGGGAGCATTTACTGCCCCTTCCTATGATGTTGCTGATTCCCGTCGAGATATCATGGAAACATTAAGGACAGCTTTCGGAGTAGTACGAAGATGATTTTTTTGACAGCATGGAATTGTTTGCAACTATTGATTTCTCCAAATAGTAGTGAGAATTTAATGATGTGGTAATGATCCCAAAATCTGATTTTATCCCCTTAATGACTATCTTGTTAACTTTTACACCAAGCTTGTCTATAAATTCTACAAACTCATCTTTGGACAATGGCTTGGTGATTATATCTATTATCAACTCATTGATCCTGAGGACAATACACAAGTTCTGTCTATTTACTCTAAACCTTTTAATAGGTGAAGTGATGACGAATCTCCACATCTTTCAACTTCTAGTGGCGCACCAGTTTCTTCACCAACTGGGGGGTCCTTCCAACTTGTTGAATACCTGTGTCTTCAAGGTTCATGATGTGGATTTTCTATCAGCTATGAGTCCGACCCAGTCTAAGTTAGTGAATCCTGTTATGTTGAAGTTATCATTCCTCACTAATTTTTAGGTTTTTTTCATCTGCAATGATGCAAACTCAACATCCATTGCATCCACTCCATTCTTCACCTCCTCGACTTTAATTATGCTGGGTTCAAATGGAGAGTTTACAACCTCACTAATCAGAGAAAAATTAATAGAGTTCACCACCTTCTATTTCTCCTTTCTTTCTATTTGTGCTGACCACCTTGACATTGAAGGTCCTTCTTCTTCTTTCTATTGATGCCCTTCCTCTACTTCTTCCTTTTCATGTTCTTTCCCATCCTCTCCTTCTTGCTGCTCTTGTTGTCGCTGCTTTGGTCCTTTCTCTTGTTCCTCTTGTTGTTTTTCCATTAGCCCTTTCTCCCTTCTCTGTATGTGATTATTGGCTAAAGCATGATTGTGAGTCGAATGAGTTTCCCTATTGTCAAATTCCAAATTTGCATCATATGCCAAATGTCGAGTGTTGTTGTCAACCAAATTAGGAGTTTTACTTTGTCAATTTCCAATGTTTACAATGCCAACTGTTGAGAATGAATATGCCATTGTTACAAGTTTTGATATAACAACACGACAATTAATTAAGAAAAATGTGTGCACACTGCTTAAATAAATAAGAGAATGAAATAATAATCATAATATCAGACATGGTAACACATTGAAATTTTTATTCCAACTCACATGTGATTAATAGATATGGAGGTATGTCACATGTTATTCAATGATGTTCGCTGCGCTTGCGATGATGATTCAAAATAGGGGTCTCTTTATACATGGAGGTCTTGCGTACATGATCGTTGGGGAGTATACTGATTGAGACTTTCTAACAAGAGAAAGCATTATTACTATCAGCCTTGTATTATAGTTAAACATAAATTATTTGATATATTTATTATTTTTGTTGTTCCATACTTTAAAAACAATTTGTACTTGGAAGTTGCATATAACTCCAAGGGTTCTTCCACTATGTCAGTTTGATACTATAAGGCCCTTTATTGCTAAATGTTAGGTGCAATTAAATTATCATTTCAATGCAACACTTTATTGCACAAATTTATGTGTCTTTTATTATTTGTTGCAATGATTTGCCTGATGTGCATGCTAAATCATTGGCCTCGATCATTAGACAGTTGATTGATTGAAGTTGCTAATCCTAAGAAGTATTTTGAACACTGTGGCATACATGTCATCTTTTGAAGAGCTGACTACGCATCTTTTATGACCTTTTTGCAGTGTCAAGATGCTCATGATTTATAATTGACTGTCCATGACATGATTTTGCCTTTTAATTGTTAACGAGTGTTTGAATTGAATATAGCTGTGGTACTAAATATTCTTTGTTCCAATGGATGAAAGGTTCTAAATTATATCCAAAAACTGATAGGATCATGTCTTTAGTGTATGCTTTTTCTTATTAATAGAAGGAATTATAAGTTCCCAGTATTTTGCATTTTAAAGCATGTCTATCTTTGAGATAGAGTTAAATGTCTATCAAAGCTTTGTTTTAGTATTGATCTTCCACGAAGATTTTCTTATGCACTTTGAACGTAAATAAGATATTCAGATATAATTGAGATATATTGACTAGTGTATCTCTATCATGTTCTTATTATTGATATTTTCTTTTGTGGCAGGAAGTTTTACGTTGGATTAAATCTGTTGTTGTGGAAGTTGGCACAGACGTAACCACTGATCAACTTAAGGAATATATTTGGAAAACACTAAAAAGTGGACAGGTGAGGATTTTCAAATTCATAAAATGGTCGGGATTTAAGTTGACTTGCTGATTTTTGAAAACCACGATAGTATTTCTTGTATCCTAATTCTTTGAGTAAGGCTTTTTCTACAGCGACAACATGCCTTTTAAAAGTATATATGCCAACCTAAGTATGATGAAAGTACAGACTTTCAAAAAATGTTGTTTGGGGTAAAACATATACAATAGCTTTGTGATAAAAATGAAGTTTACTATATGAACTGAAATTGTGACATTTTGTTAACATGTATTTTATAATTGCTTCTAATATATTATGAAGTACCAAAATCAAAGTGAAAAATTGTCATTGCAAGAATCTTAGTTGCAACTCAACGATCTGACATCCTACATGTATAATCCACAAATGATGGATGCCATGCATGAAATCAACCTTTTTGGGATACATGTAACAACCAATCCCTAAAGATAGGACAATGGAAGGAAAATAGATGGAAAGTGTTAAGTATGGAAGGGAACGAGTACATTACCTAAATTATAATTTCCAAGCATCATGATTCATTATCTGACTTCAACCCATGATCCTTACCTAAATGTCCAATACATTAAATGTAAACACTTCGTATGAAACAATGGCTAATATACCTCATGTGTGTCGGACCACCATCATCATCTGAGTATGCTGATCAAGTGAATGAACCGAGCAATGATGAGTAAGAGGCATCTGAGGGACTGTTGTCTGTGGAGAATGCTGGTCATCATCTCTGGGACCACTGTCTACAATGTGGATCATGAAGAATGATCCCCTCTAATTACCCTTAGCTGAGAGGGGTTAACATGACTCATCGAAAGTACCTCTATTACTACTTTGTTATGTCAGAAAAATGCAATGACAGAACTTCTTGTTTGTTGGCTAAACGGTGTTCTGGGTTGTTTAGGTTTAGATGCCTTCATATAGGAATATGATTAGTTACAATTCTAAATAACCTTCAAGAATCATGATCCACTTATAACTCTATGCCTATGTTGCATAGGGACCCATCTCCCCCCCCAAAGAAACCCATACACGTTTCAGTTTTCAGGGACTTGGGGACTCCCAGGAAACATCCCCTTTGTGCTGGAGACTTCATTAGGTACAAGAGGACTTGATGGCCATACCTAGGACATTCCGGGCAGATTTAGGGGATGTTCCGGGCAAATTTCAGGGATGTTCTGGGCATGTTTGTTCAGTTTTGACAGTGGACATTGATGATTAGACAATATGATATATCCGAGCATAATAATTTAATTGAATTTCATATTTTGATTTCATAGTATGAATTTTTTATTTCTTCGAGGGAACGATGTGGACCTACCAAATTGGTCGATTGCAATGTGTAAGCGTATGACATGTTGCTCTTATAGAGAGATTTTTGAAACATTTGTTTCGCTCCATGCGATTTTACTAGTTGGATACAACTTAGAATACTCATTGAAAACTAAGCAAGCAAAGTCAAGGATGCGAACTTGGAAAGTCCTATATTTAACTTGCGTAAATTACTTTAGAATGTTAAGTTTTTGTAATGTACCAAATACCCGAATAAAAAATATGCCAGAATAGATCCAAGAAGAATATATGAAAAGGAAAGGATTCTATCCTATTCACTTCCCTCTTCGAGGGGGCAACCTCCTAATGAGCTTCAGGTCCAAACATAATATTTTTCTTCTTGTCCCATTACATTGCTTGAACCCCTTTATATAGTGCTACCATCACCTAAGAACATTCTAGAGGAGGAATCTTCTTGAAGTAGAACCTTCTAAGAAGTCCTCTTACATTTATTATATCTAACTACCATAGTGGGCTTTATTTAATAATATAGTGGACCTAGTCCACCTTACATTGAATGACCTCCACTATTATCACTATGGGCCCCCCCCACTACCTCTCTAGCTACCGAACATTCCATCCCCCTTATGAAAGCGTTGTCCTCAACGCTTGATATACAACCATATACCAGGGTCCCATGGATAAGTGTGGACCATAGTGCTGAAGTAGACTAGAGAACCAAGGTCCCATTGAGAAATGGAAGCCACCATGTTGAAGTAGTCAAACTGCCATTGTAAGCCAAGGTCCCATGTCCAATTGCTCATGTGAACTCCACACAGAAGATATCGGCACCCAATAACCAACTGAAAAATGATGCTCCCAATACTAACACCTATCATGTGGATCCAAATAAGAATATCCATCCACATAGTGGGAAAGGGTCAAAGCTGAATTTGGAAGAAACACTACCATTGTAGAATATGTAGGCTGGACACTGGTAATCATAACTAGCTCCTGATGTGTCACATTGATGTTCTTTACAGAAGCTGGACTAGAGTCATCAAATAAAATTTGGAAGTGGTTGTCATTCCAGATATGACAACTATCCATATACCAATCATCACAATCATCCTCCAAATCGTACCAAGCATACACTTCTTGATGATATCCATTCATGATGTCTGCCATAAGATATCTCTCTTGAAGGAGAGCCAATGACCGTTGACTATTGTGATAACTATATTTGTGGTCTTGTAGATCGGCTTTGAATGCTTTAATCATGTGTAGAATTTCCCTGAGTTGAGAGTGCATATCCATTGGAAACACCACATATAATATACCAAAAGACAACTCTTAAAATGATTTATCCAATGGCATTGATCTGGTAGCAATCTGAGCAGCCTATGAAAATTTATGAACTTTGCAGTCCCGTCGCTATCACGAAAAACCCCAAAAATAGCTGATTTTAAATCAACGATATTTTCACTTCCGTAAGTCCGATTCGGATGATTTTTTTTTTTGAAATTGGGTGAAATTGTGAGAGGAACTCAAATATGTATTTTTTTTGTGCAAATTCGGCCTCTAGCTGCTACAAAAATCATAAAATCACGCCGCTGTCCGCGGAAAAACTCTGAAAATTTGCAGATTTGAAAATGCAAATAACTTTACTTCCCGGACTTCGTTTCAGACGATTTTTTTTTTGAACTTGTGTGTTTTTCTGAGAGGAACGCAGATCTGCAACCTGTTTCTGCAAATTTTGTATAGAAATATGCATAAATTTTCCGGAATGTCGTGGCCCTCTTTTTTCTTCTCCGAAAAAAAAATCTGCAAAAAAAAAAAAATATTTTCCCACAATGTCTGCCAAGGAAAGTGCTCTGATACCACTTGTAATGTACCAAATACCTGAATAAAAATTACACCAGAATAGATCCAAGAAGAATATATGAAAATGACACTTTATTATAAGAAAACCCTTGAGGTAGGGCAACACCATAAAATGGATCCTATTATGGAAGGGATCCTCTCCTTTTCACTTGCCTCTTCGAGGGGGCAACCACCTAATGAGCTTCAACTCCAAACACAATTTTTTCTTCATGTCCCATTACATTGCTTGAACCCCTTTATATAGTGCTACCATCACCTAAGAGCATTCTAGAGGATAAATCTTCTAGAAGTAGAACCTTCTAAGAAGTCCTCTTACATTTATTATATCTAACTACCCATTTATTATATCTAACTACCATAGTGGACCTTATTTAATAATATAGTGGACTTAGTCCACCTTACATTGAATGACTTCCACTATTATCACTATGGGCCCTCTGGGCCCCCCCACTACCTCTCTAGCTACCTAACAATTTTAATGCTGTTATTAGGTTATTTTCAATTTACTAGAGCATTCAATGCATTTCCAAAACAATAGCATAAATAGGATCACTGAAAGAAACACAATCACAAGGTACACAACATTTTATCGTGGGAAATCCTCATGGGGGAGAAAACCCAGCAAAACTTCCTCAATAATAGATTGCCAATACAATGCCAAGACTAAGACCAAACTGTTGAATTTTTATGCTTGATCAACTTGTTAACATTCTATTCAATTTTACAATAGCATAAGCATCATGAAGCATAAACCCTAAGTATAAATTGCATCATACATTTATCCAAAATCACAAGAAGATAACCATGCACAAGATACACAAGAGATATCCTGGGAAACCCTTCTTCACAAGGGAGAAAAACCCAACTGCAACCTTTCACTAGATAATAAATTTTCCAAGAGAAAATCCCATCACCAAGAAGAAGTGCGCTAGAATCTCAAGAGACTAGTGCCACACAAGAGAGAGAAAGTGCTCCAAGTGTTATGACAAAATGAGAGATAGTTCTCTGTATTTATATAAGTCCAATGTGAACTTATCCTGTCCCAAAGGTGTCTCTTCATTCAGGCTGACTTTAGGTGATTAGGTCTTATTCACAAGACGTTGGGCTTTTGATTAGGTCTTCTACACAAGACGTTGGACTTCTTCTTGTCTCTGGTCATCATAGTGAAAGGCTGCATCAATACGTCACACATGGTTGCATCCAGTGTGGACATCCTCGTCTCTTCTAGGGGCTACGACCCACTAGAACAAGTCATCATCATTATCAAGGGATGCTCCCTCATGACGTGTCCACTTGGTCAACTCCCAAGTGACATGTCCACATGGTCTGCTCCCATGGGACGTTGGGTGCCACCCCAGGACAACTTTCCACTCCTCTGACAAGTGCCATGCTCAACTCAGTCACAGAGGAGCGTTCTCCAAGTCAACCCAACCCAATATGGGGAGAAGATCAGGGGCGTTCCCACAGATCAACCCAACCCATCCACCTGGGGAGAAGACCAGTCTCAGGTCAACCCAACCCAACACAATTGAGGAGAAGACCNTACACGAACTTCGACCTGGCAAGGGGTTTGGTGAGAACATATGCGATCTGCTCATCGGTAGGAAGGTATTTCACTCGAACCGCCTTCCTCTGCACAATATCACGAATATAGTGATACTTGATCTCAACATGTTTGGTAGTGTCACGAGATACTGGATTCTCTGAGAGCTTCACACAGCTCTGGTTGTCACAGTGTATCACGGTGGCATCCAACATCTGACCAAACAATCCTGCAAGGAACTTGCGAAGCTACATTGCTTCGCGTACTGCCATACATTCTGCAATGTACTCGGCTTCTGCGGTACTCAGTGCCACAAAAGTTTGCTACCTGCTGCACCAGAAAACCATGGCAGATACTAGGCTGAAGCAACATCTGGAGGTGCTCTTTCTGTCAATTGTGCTTCCTACCCAATCTGAATCAGCATATCCCTGCAATCTCATGTTGATACTAGAAGCATACCTTAGGCCATATCGAACTGTGCCTCGTAAGTATCTCAACACATGCTTCGCAGTCACCCAATGTATCTGTCTCGACTGACTCATGAACTGGCTAAGTGCATTCATTGCATAGAAAATATCAGGTTTGGTACTAACCTGATACATTAGTGATCCAATCAGTTGTCGATACATAGTCGGATCAATCAAGTCTGAATCGGAAGAAGACTCACTCAACTTCTTCAGATTCGTCACCATTGGTGTGGTCATGGACTTACAATCTGTCATACCAAATCTCCTCAAGATCTCAACTGTGTACTTCCCTTGACTCATGAAGATCTCATCAGTTCTCTGCCATACCTCAAGTCCCAAGAAGTAATGCATCATTCCGAGATCCTTCATCTCAAATTCAGAAGCCAACTCATGCTTGCACCAAGTAATGAGATGCTTTGGTCCGGTGAGGAATAAATCATCAACATACATGATCAGAATCAAGGATTCACCATTATCAACTTTATAAAAAAACTTTTGCTGAAAACTAGACTCATCAGGTATACATCAATCCTTGCATACCAAGCACGAGGGGCCTGCTTGAGTCCATATAGAGCTTTCTTCAACCTGCACACATGGGACTCCTTCCCATGAATCACAAAGCCATCTGACTGTTCGATATACACTTCTTCCTCAATCTCGCCATTGAGAAAGGCTGTCTTCACGTTCATCTGATGTAGTCTCCAACCCAACGCTGAAGCA
>JASDQU010739139.1:92212-102449 GCA_032191745.1 Picea mariana
TCAAAGAGCATAATTTCCAAGCAAACGTTACGAAATGAAGGAGAATTCAATGCCACAAATTCAAGAGCTTCAATAATCAGAGTGAATTCAATGCCACGAATTCAAGAGCTTCAATAATCAGAGTGACACATACCATGATACCCAGACTCATTACTTCATGGAGCAAGACTTACTGCTACTTCAGGACCAGGCTGGTGGGATGGATACTACTGGTGATGATAAATGGGTTGCACTGAAGGAAAAAGGGGCCCTCCAGAGACATGCTGAAGTCATCCGGCTCTCGCCACTCCATGTCTAGGACATGTGGGCCTCAAGACATGATCTCCTTAGTTATCCCTAGGGTAGGGGATAACATCTGGCTCCAACTCGAGGGCATGTGCTCACCGTAGAGCGCATGAGAACCTCATCATCTCTGGTATGACCTGTGCCTACTAAATCTCAACAAAATGTATTAGTAAATCTTACGATGGTGATATCACACCTTGTTCATATATGATATAATAAAATAAAGGGCATCTCTAATCTAACATATGATCGTGAGCATACATATATACAAGTGATACAAAATAATATGTTAATGTAACTACAACTATGCTAACATGATATGCAGATGGTATATACAATGGATGCAAATGCCTACCTACCTCTACTTTCCTATTGGTTGAATGCTAGGTATAGTCAAATAACCAGTGAAACCATCCTAGCAATATCTCATAATGCATGCTTTTGTGCTTAATCATAAACCAAAACAATGACAAGTCAAGCACAAAAATAACATTAGTTAGAGCATGTATCACATCATCAGAAATCGTAAAGTCTAGCTCATGGAGGTAGGAGGGAGGGGCAAAATTATGCCAAGTCACTCTTCTAGGAAAGTGCTCAACCCATCTTAGAAAGGGATCGTGAAAAATCAAGGGATCCCATATCTTGGAAATATGAGTAAGGTCACACCTTGTAAAAGGTTAGTGGAGACGCTAGATATCCTCTTAAGGATTATCAAAGGGAGTGAGGGAATCACCCTCAGTGGAGTCGCCAGGTAAGCTTCGTAAGATGAAGGCTTTGAGGGAAAGGCTTAGCAAAAAATGTTGTTGAGGAATATTGACTCGGTGTTCCCCAGCAACGACGCCAAAAATGTTATCACACAATCTGTACTTGCCCAAAGCCCAAGGAAAGTGAGGCAAGATTGGCGTAACAAGGGGGTGACCTATCACTGTCACCTTAATAGGAAACCCCTTTCTATTTAGGAGTATGTTGAAATTACCCCAAGGGAGACGTCCCTACTGACCTAAAGGGCTGATGAAACTAAGGCAAGGGTGCAAGAATACCCCCTTCACTAGTCACTCAAGTCAAAAGGTCTTTATGTTTTAAGGAGATGAAGCAAAAGTAATGAATGAGGTGTACCTACCCAGAACAAGACAACCAGCAAAACTATGGCAGTTTTCAAGTACAAAATGATGTTAGTGCTTCAATAAGACAATGAACCTTTGAAATATAAGTTGGTTGATATAAATTGCAGCAATATGAAAGTTTACAACAACAATAAGTATTTTATAACAGCTACAAGAAATATGCCTCAGAATTGCTTGAAAAGACAATAAAAAGTTAGCTTTTAATAGGCAAAATGATAATTAATTGTCACAAGCGATTTTTGAAGTGTCTAGCTAGCATTAAAGGTAAGTTTTGCAGAAAATTTGTTGTGGTTAGATAGTTCTAGCAATCTTTTGTAACAGCAACAAATAGGTTAGTGATCTAGGCTAAACTACGGTTAGAGATAGTTAGTAAAAGCTTAAGAGAAGAGTGTTTGAGTGTTTAATCAATCCTTCAATAAAAGAGAGGCTAGAACTAGTGCCTTCTAGGGCTTATGGAGTCAAGTGGACGACTTCTTCTAAGGCTGCAAATCAATTTTGATAGTGCACAAAAATCCAAGAAGGAGAATGCATAGGAGAAGTAATAACTTAAGTCCCCCTATGCATTTTCCTCAAGAAACAAGATACTAGAGTGTAGGCAATTCTAGGCCCTAGCACCTTGCTCTCCTTAGGTTTCTTATGGGATAAGAACTTAGGAAAAGATAACTAGGTCAAAACCTTGGAGTGCTAGGGAACTAGGGCTCTAGCATTTCACTAGTTACTAGATCAATTCAATGAAAAGCTTAGCAAATAGAAAGTAAGAAAGTAACAATTTAAGCTCCTTACTTCAAGCATTAGGCATATCATGCAATTTCATAATCTTGTGTGAGCAAATAAAGCCATACATAAACCATTGAATAGATGACAAAAAATGCATATTTTACCTACTTGCACCAAGAATAATCATGAAATACCATGCAAGATCACCATAAAAGCTTCCAAGATTGATCAAACTTGCAAAACATTATCCTTATACAAGAGTACACCTCACAATTTCAGCCAATAGCCCTTCTAGGGCATAAATTTCAGACCTCTCCTCTTGTATGAGGAGTTGTGATGTAAAAATGAATGTACTTTATGTTTATTTATACAAAACTGGTGACCTTTAATTAATTTTAGGTCAAATAAAGGCCGACCCAGCCAATTTACAAATAAATTCAATTTAGACATAATTAAAATCAATTAGCATCTAAAAACAATTCCAAGGGTGACGTCATGCCCTTCTAGGGTGATATTGAGGCCCTTAGGTGGAACATTGGGCCTAAAAGGTTGGGCGCTTGGCCTCCAAATGGCCCAAGATGAAGCCCACACGTGCCACTAGGCTCATAAATGCCTCCAAAACAGAAACCCTAGCTCTGGATAACGTCCAGGGTCATGATGATGACATCATGGGACTTCTAGGGCCAACGTCTATGTGGAAGAGCAAGATCCCCCTAGGTCTAGCTCTGTTAGGGTGCCTCCAAAGGTGACGTCCTTCTTTCTTCCTGGTGCCAATATCTAATGTCTTCTTGTGCCTGGCTGGGGTTGCAGCATCCATTAATGGGCTTTAAGCCCTCATGATGGTCCAAGTTAATCATCCCCTCATGTGTACCTGTCGACCGGGCAAGGTCTTGTAGCAACAACAAGTATGCCCTCCAGGGGTTCATAAGTCACAGGGATCATAACATGTAAATCACATCCAATAATTAAATTACCCAAACATGTGCATCAAACCCCCCTTTACCCAAACAAATGCTCAAAGACATTATGCAATTTGACAAGTCAGTTTTGGAGGTCTCATGGTGTCCTATTGGGCTAATCCTCCTTAAGTTTGGGGTGTTTCCGAGGTGGGAGCTAATCTAGGTCATGTAAGTGTATGAGGTGGCATGGGGTAAATGTTTGGGCATGGGGTGCAGTGATAACAGGAAAACGTAAGTCTTACCTGTGGGTGCATTTGTAGACCCATCCTAAAGGAAGATCAACTTACAAGGGCATCATGTCACCCTTCCAGGTATGAACAAGTCAAAGAGCATAATTTCCAAGCAAACGTTATGAAATGAAGGAGAATTCAATGCAACATATTCAAGTGCTTCAATAATCAGAGTGACACATACCATAATACCCAGACTCATTACCTCATGGAGCAAGACTTATTGCTACTTCAAAACCAGGCTGGTGGGATGGATACTGTTATTGCTGATAAATGGGCTACACCGAAGAAAAGAGGAGCCCTTTGGGGCCATGCTCAAGTCATCCGGCTCTCGGCACTCCATGTCTAGGACCTGTGGGCCTCGAGACATGATCTCCTTAGTAATCCCTAGGGTAGGGGATTACAGCTTCGGAAGTTGTTGATAGGTCTGTTCGCTCTGGAGATGGAAACCACCGTGATTCTATGTGATAACCAGAGTTGTATAAAGATGATGGAGAACCCAGTGTTCAATGATAAGTCAAAGCACATAGAGATCCAGTATCACTAAAATCATGATATGGTGCAGAGGGGAGCTGTAAAGCCAATGTAATTGGTGTTTGAGAAGACAACTTGTACAAATTGAGAGTTCATCCAATTCAGGCACTTGCACATGATTCTATCAATCTAAGTGAGCTTTGGCACAGAAGACTTGCTCAGTTGCATTACAGAGCTCTTCCTGCTCTGGGGAAGATGGTGACTGGACTTCCACCACTTCGTGTTGAGCATGATGGCGTTTGCAGAGGCTGTGCTCTTGGAAAGAATGCCAAGGGGACGTTTTCGAGTAGTGACAGTAGATCCAAAGGAATCTTGGATCTAATACATTCAGATTTGTGTGGACCTATGACGGTTGCCTCTTTGAGTGGATACTTATACTATGTGATTTTCATTGATTATTACTCAAGGAAGACGTGGATATACTATGTGAAATCCAAGGAGTCGGAAGAATTTCTTGTCAGATTCCAAGAATTTAAATCTCAGTTTGAGAACCTGACCGGAAGGAAGATTAAGACCTTGAGATCAGATAATGGAGGAGAATACACCTCCAAATGTTTCATTGATTTCTACATTGAGGCAGGGATCAAGAGGGAGTACACTATTCCTTACAACCCTCAGCAGAATGGAGTTGCAGAAAGGAAGAACAGGTCTAATGTGGAAGCAACTAAGGCAATGATCCATGATCAGAGTTTACCGGTGTTTCTTTGGGCAAAAGCATCCATGACTGCAGTATATGTGCAGAACAAAAGTCCTCACAAGATTTTGAAGAACATAACTCCTGAAGAGGCATTCGTCGGAGTTAAGCCTGAAGTAGGACACTTCAGGATATTTGGGTGTCCAGTCTACATTCACGTACCCAAGGAGAAAAGATCAAAACTAGAACCCTTTGTCAGGAAGGGCACATTTGTTGGGTACAGTGAATCATCGAAGTCGTATCGGATCTACATCTCAGGTCAAAGACAGATTGAAGTGAGTCGAGATGTTTACTTTGAGGAGGAAGTTGCCTTCAGAAAATCGAGAAGATCTCACATAGAGACTGACAGTGAGAGAGAGGAAGAGATGGTGTCTTCCCCACCTCACACCCCAGCAGTACAAAGAGAGTGAGACGAGCCAGTAGAGACTATTGAGCCTGTTGATCCTGTTGATCCTATTGAGCCAGTACATCTTATTG
The DNA here is from genome assembly GCA_032191745.1 of Picea mariana. NCBI lineage: Eukaryota > Viridiplantae > Streptophyta > Pinopsida > Pinales > Pinaceae > Picea > Picea mariana. The sequence goes on from JASDQU010739139.1 coordinate 97,233, forward strand.
ATGTTCCTAGAGAAATTACAGTGGGTCGGAAAAGACCTGCCTAGGATCGACAGACTTTGCAGGAGGCAGAGGGACATGTAGCTCCTCGTGGTACTTTCAGAGAAAGTAAGAGACCCCAGAGATTCTCGAGTTATATAGCAGCCATGAGTCACATCATTGATTCTGAGCCTTCCAGTTATGAGGAAGCATCTAGTCAGTCAATATGGAGGGATGCCATGATGGAGGAGTATCAGTCCATCATGAAGAATGATGTATGGGACATTGTTCCAAGACCCCAAGGGAAGTCTATTGTGACTTCCAAGTGGATTTATAATATAAAACATGCAACTGATGGGAGCATTGAGAAACACAAAGCAAGATTTGTGGCCAATTCTCTCAGGTGGAGGGAATAGACTATGAGGATACTTTTGCTCCTGTTGCTCGATATACCTCCATTCAGACGATTATTGCACTTGCTTCAGCCTTGGGTTGGAGACTACATCAGATGAACGTGAAGACAGCCTTTCTCAATGGCGAGATTGAGGAAGAAGTGTATATCGAACAGTCAGATGGCTTTGTGATTCATGGGAAGGAGTCCCATGTGTGCAGGTTGAAGAAAGCTCTATATGGACTCAAGCAGGCCCCTCATGCTTGGTATGCAAGGATTGATATATACCTGATGAGTCTAGTTTTCAGCAAAAGTTTTGTTATAAAGTTGATAATGGTGAATCCTTGATTCTGATCATGTATGTTGATGATTTATTCCTCACCGAACCAAAGCATCTCATTACTTGGTGCAAGCATGAGTTGGCTTCTGAATTTGAGATGAAGGATCTCGGAATGATGCATTACTTCTTGGGACTTGAGGTATGGCAAAGAACTGATGAGATCTTCCTGAGTCAAGGGAAGTACACAATTGAGATCTTGAGGAGATTTGGTATGACATATTGTAAGTCCATGACCACACCGATGGTGACGAATCTAAAGAAGTTGAGTGGGTCTTCTTCCGATTCAGACTTGATTGATCCGACTATGTATCGACAGCTGATTGGATCACTAATGTATCAGGTTAGTACCAAACCTGATATTTTCTATGCAGTGAATGCACTTAGCCAGTTCATGAGTCAGTCGAGACAGACACATTGGGTGACTGCGAAGCATGTGTTGAGATACTTACAAGGCACAGTTGGATATGGCCTAAGGTATGCTTCTAGTATCGACATGAGATTGCAGGGATATGCCGATTCAGATTGGGCAGGAAGCACAATTGACAGAAAGAGCACCTCCAGATGTTGCTTCAGCCTAGTATTTGCCATGGTTTTCTGGTGTAGCAGGTAGCAAACTTTTGTGGCACTTAGTACCGCAAAAGCCGAGTACATTGCAGTATGTATGGCAGTACGTGAAGCAGTGTGGCTTCGCAAGCTCCTTACAGGATTGTTTGGTCAGATGTTGGATGCCACCGTGATACACTGTGACAACCAGAGCTGTGTGAAGCTCTCAGAGAATCCAGTATCTCATGACACTACCAAACATGTTGAGATCAAGTATCACTATATTCGTGATATTGTGCAGAGGAAGGCAGTTCGAGTGGAATACCTTCCTACCGATGAGCAGATCGCATATGTTCTCACCAAGCCCCTTGCCAGGTCGAAGTTCGTGTACTTTCATGATAAACTTGGCGTGACAGAGAATGCCCCTCTTGCTGAGAGGGAGTGTTGATGATTGCAGCTTTCTGAGACATTCTTCAAGTCTTCTCCCTAGAGCAGTGGGCTGGGTCGACCTATGCCTTCTCTATATCTTCTCCCCGATGGACTGAGCTGGGTTGACCTGAGACGAGTCTTCTCCTCAATTGTGTTGGGTTGGGTTGACCTGAGACGGGTCTTCTCCCCAGGTGGATGGGTTGGGTTGATCTGTGGGAACGCCCCTGATCTTCTCCCCATATTGGGTTGGGTTGACTTGGAGAACACTCCTCTGTGACTGAGTTGAGCATGACACTTGTCAGAGGAGTGGAAAGTTGTCCTGGGGTGGCACCCAACGTCCCATGGGAGCAGACCATGTGGACATGTCACTTGGGAGTTGACCAAATGGACACGTCATGAGGGAGCATCCGTTGACAATGATGATGACTTGTTCTAGTGAGTTGTAGCCCCTAGAAGAGACGAGGACGTCCACACTGGATGCAACCATGTGTGACGTATTGATGCAGCCTTTCACTATGATGACCAGAGACAAGAAGAAGCCCAACGTCTTGTGTAGAAGACGTAATCAAAAGCCCAACGTCTTGTGAAGAAGACCTAATCACCTAAAGTCAACCTGGATGGAGAGATACCTTTGGGACAGGATAAGTTCACATTGGACTTATATAAATAGAGAGAACTATCTCTCATTTTTTCATAACACTTGGAGCACTTTCTCTCTCTTGTGTGGCACTAGTCTCTTGAGATTCTAGCGCACTTCTTCTTGGTGATGGGATTTTCTCTTGGACAATTTATTATCTAGTGAAAGGTTGCAGCTGGGTATTTCTCCCTTGTGAAGAAGGGTTTCCCAGGATATCTCTTGTGTATCTTGTGCATGGTTATCTTCTTGTGATCTTGGATAAATGTATGATGCAATTTATACTTAGGGTTTATGCTTCATGATGCTTATGCTATTGTAAAATTGAATAGAATGTTAACAAGTTGATCAAGCATAAAAATTCAACAGTTTGGTCTTAGTCTTGGCATTGTATTGGCAATCTATTATTGAGGAAGTTTTGCTGGGTTTTCTCCCCCATGAGGGTTTCCCACGATAAAATGTTGTGTACCTTGTGATTGTGTTTCTTTCAGTGATCCTATTTATGCTGTTGTTTTGGAAATGCATTGAATGCTCTAGTAAATTGAAAATAACCTAATAACAGCATTAAAATTGTTAGGTAGCTAAAGAGGTAGTGGGGGGGCCCAGAGGGCCCATAGTGATAATAGTGGAGACCATTCAATGTAAGGTGGACGAGTTCCACTATATTATTAAATAAGGTCCACTATGGTAGTTAGATATAATAAATGTAAAAGGACTTCTTAGAAGGTTCTACTTCTAGAAGATTTATCCTCTAGAATACTCTTAGGTGATGGTAGCACTATATAAAGGGGTTCAAGCAATGTAATGGGACATGAAGAAAAATATTGTGTTTGGAGTTGAAGCTCATTAGGAGGTTGCCCCCTCGAAGAGGCAAGTGAACAGGAGAGGTTCCCTTCCATAATAGGATCCATTTTATGGTGTTGCCCTAACTCAAGGATTTTCTTATAATAAAGTGTCGTTTTCATATATTCTTCTTGGATATATTCTAGTGTAATTTTTATTCAGGTATTTGGTACATTACAAGTGGTATCAGAGCACTTTCCTTGGCAGACATTGTGGGAAAATATTTTATTTTTTTTGCAGATTTTTTTTCGGAGAAGAAAAAAAAGGGCCACGACATTCCGGAAAATTTATGCATATTTCTATGCAAAATTTGAAGAAACAGGTTGCAGATCTGCGTTCCTCTCAGAAAAACACCCAAGTTCAAAAAAAAAATCGTCTAAAATGGAGTCTGGGAAGTAAAGTTATTTGCATTTTCAAATCTGCAAATTTTCAAAGTTTTTTCCGCGGACAGCGGTGCAATTTTATGATTTTTTTAGCAGTTGGAGGCCGAATTTGCACAAAAAAATTACATATATGAGTTCCTCCCACAATTTCACCCAATTTCAAAAAAACAAATCATTCGAATCGGACTTACGGAAGTGAAAATATCGTTGATTTAAAATCAGCTATTTTTGGGGGTTTTCGTGACAGCGACGAGACTGCAGAGTTCATAAATTTTCATAGGCTGCTCAGATTGCTACCAGATCAGTGCCATGGGATAAATCATTTTAAGAGTTGTCTTTTGGTATATTATATGTGGTGTTTCCAATGGATATGCACTCTCAACTCAGGGAAATTCTACACATGATTAAAGCATTCAAAGTCGATCTACAAGACCACAAAGATAGTTATCACAATAGTCAGCGGTCATTAGCTCTCCTTCAAGAGAGATATCTTATGGCAGACTTCATGAATGGATATCATCAAGAAGTGTACGCTTGGTATGATTTGGAGGATGATTGTGATGATTGGTATATGGATAGTTGTCATTTCTGGGATGACAACCACTTCCAAATTTTATTTGATGACTCTAGTCCACCTTCTGTAAAGAACATCAATGTGACACATCAGGAGCTAGTTATGATTACCAGTGTCCAGTCTACATATTCTACAACGGTATTGTTCCTTCCAGATTCAACTTTGACCCTTTCCCACTATGTGGATGGATATTCTTATTTGGATCCACATGATAGGTGTTAGTATTGGGAGCATCATTTTTCAGTTGGTTATTGGGTGCCGATATCTTCCGTGTGGAGTTCACATGAACAATTGGACATGGGACCCTGGCTTACAATGGCAGTTTGACTACTTCAGCATGGTGGCTTCCATTTCTCAATGGGACCTTGGTTCTCTAGTCTACTTCAGCACTATGGTCCACACTTATCCATGGGACCCTAGTATATGGTTGTACACTAAGTCACCGCATTCGCAGATTTTTTCCTTAGAAATTCAAAATTCACCGAATCTGCAGGCAATTCGAATTTATTCGACCCAGATTCGGCAAATCTCAAGCCAAACATGAAATCAAGCTCGAATTTGAACTTCACGACGAGTAAAATGGGTAAAATATTGAGGTTTCGTTCAAATTCGGCCCCGAAATTCAGCAAGGAAAAGAAAAATTTTATTATTTAAGCCCTAGCCGCTTGTTCCGCTTGGTTTTCACGCCGTGGTTTTTATTTATTCCAAGCACGAACCACCGACCGTAATTCTCATTGCCTCCAGCCCTCCGTACAGCTGCATACTCTTTTGTGAGTTTGCCCAACCCAGTTCCAGGTTCCTCCGTCAAACAAGTTTCATCCGTGAGTTTGCTCGACCCATTTCCGGAGTCCTCTACTTGACGAGTTTCCTCCCCGCGGGCCACAGCCACAGAATCCTCCGCCCTACACTTACATATATTTTTAAATTTTTAAATTTTATAATATGTCGAATTTAATGACGAATTTTATTACGAAAATTTTCACTCTCGAATTTTTGTCGAATTCCAAGGTCGTCGAACTCGAATTCGAATTCGAACCAGGTGACTTAGGTTGTACATCAAGCGTTGAGGACAACGCTTTCATAAGGGGGATGGAATGTTAGGTA
>JASDQU010739139.1:103114-121410 GCA_032191745.1 Picea mariana
ACAATGGTGCATCAAAGCACATGACATGGTACAAGGAGATCCTCTCAGATTTCAAGAGAAAATATTTTGCAGAGCAGGTTGAGCTTGGGGATGACAAATGTTACAAGATAGAGGGAGTAGGTTCTATCTCCTTCAGATTGGAATTTGGGGCTAGGCTTCATGTTGATGAAGTATTATATGTTCCAGGGCTCAAGAAGAATCTTCTATCAGTTGCAACCCTTGAGGACAAGGGATATTGGGTGATCTTCAAGGATAGGAAGACACTACTATGGGCTAAAGGTAGCCACTTGAGTACAACAAAACCCATTGGGACTCGCAGAGGTGGACTGTACGTCGTGACAGGACAATTAGTTCATGCATTGGCTCATGATGCGACTAGCTCTAGCGAGTTGTGGCATAGAAAACATGGACATCTTCATTACAAAGCACTTCCAGATCTGCAGAACATGGTATGTGGCATGCCCTCTATTTCTCTTAGTAAATATGAAATTTGTAAAGGATGCATGCTAGATAAAAATATAAAGAAAGTGTTTCTTAGTAGTGACAACAGAGCTCAAGGCATCTTAGATCTGGTTCATTCTGATGTATGTGGTCCCATGCCATCTCCCTCACTTAGTGGTTGTTTGTATTATGTCATTTTTATGGATGATTACTCAAGAAAATGTTGGATATATTTCCTTAAAGCTAAAAGTGACACATTTGATAAATTCAAAGAGTATAAAGCCTTTATTGCAAAGAAGACATGGAAACACATCAGAACCCTTAGAACAGACAATGGAAGAGAGTTTGAATCTCTCCAGTTTGAGGATTTTTGCAAGGAAGCAGGAATCAAGAGACAATTGACTGTGCCATATAACCCTCAGGAAAATGGTGTTGCTGAGAGGAAAAACAGGACAATTTGTGAGGCAGCGAAAGCCATGATGTTTGACCAGGATCCGCCAAATTTGTTATGGGCAAAAGCTACCTCCACTGCTGTGTATATTCAGAACAAGTGTCCACATGCTATCTTGAAGGACAAGACTCCAGAAGAGGTCTTCTCTAGGATCAAACCTGAAGTAGGGCATCTAAGGATATTTGGATGTCCTGTATACATTCATGTCCCTAAGGAGAAGAGGACAAATATGGAACCCTCGAAGCAGATAAATTACAAGTATGGAAGGATGCCATGCTTGAGGAATACAGGTCTATTCTAAAGAACAATGTCTGGGACATTATGCCGAGGCCAAAGGACAAATCAGTGGTCTCTTCCAAATGGATCTATAAGATCAAACATGCAGCCGATGGGAGTGTGGAAAAGTTCAAAGCAATATTTGTAGCCAGAGGCTTCACTCATAAAGAAGGAATTGACTACGAAGAGACCTTTTCCCCTGTAGCTAGGTATACCTCCATTCGAGTTATTATTGCTTTAGCTTCAGTTCTTGGTTGGAAACTACATTAGATGGATGTAAACAAAAAATTCTTGAATGGAAAGATTGAACATGAGGTCTTTGTGGAACCACCAGATGGTTTTGTACTGCATATCAAAGACACTCATGTATGGAAGCTAAGGAAGGCCTTGTATGGTCTTAAGCAGGCTCCCAGATTTTGGTATGACAGGATTGATGGCTTTCTTAAAAGCCTGGGCTTTCAGAAAAGTGATGCTGATGCGAATCTGTACTTCAAGGTAAGAGGGAACCAACTTGTTATACTAATCTTGTATGTTGATGATCTCTTTCTGGCAGGAGATGAAGGGATAATAGCCTGGTGTAAGAGGGAGCTAATCTCAGAATTTGAGATGAAAGACTTAGGCTTGATGCATTACTTCCTAGGATTGGAAGTGTGGGAAAGACATGGCGAGATATTTCTAGCACAAGGAAAATACACAGTGGATGTGTTAAAGAGGTTTGATATGATGGATTGTAAATCCATGTCTACTCCGATGATTACCAACCTGAGGAAGCTGCATGATTCTAATACAGGCTCAGATTTGGTGGATCCCACCATGTATAGGCAACTAATTGGATCATTGATGTATATGATCCATACCAGACTAGATATATACCATGCAGTAATTGCAATGAGTCAGTTCATGGCTGAACCGAGATAGAGACACTGGATAGCAACAAAGCACATCTTGAGATATCTCAGAGGGACCATTACCTATGATTTGAGATATACATCTAGTGGTGGTCTATTTTTGCATGGGTATGCAGATGCTGACTGGGCAAGAAGCCCAGTGGACCAGAAGAGTACTTCCGGATACTGCTTTAGTTTAGGATTTGCTATAATCTCTTGGTCAAGAAGGAAAGAAGGATCCATTGCACGGGTGACATAGTACAACAGAGGCTAAGTAGATTGCAACAAGTGATGCTGGCAAGGAAGCAGTATGGCTCAGAAAATTGGNTGAGATGAAAGACTTAGGCTTGATGCATTACTTCCTAGGATTGGAAGTGTGGCAAAGACATGGCGAGATATTTCTAGCACAAGGAAAATACACAGTGGATGTGTTAAAGAGGTTTGATATGATGGATTGTAAATCCATGTCTACTCCGATGATTACCAACCCGAGGAAGCTGCATGATTCTAATACAGGCTCAGATTTGGTGGATCCCACCATGTATAGGCAACTAATTGGATCATTGATGTATATGATCCATACCAGACTAGATATATACCATGCAGTAATTGCAATGAGTCAGTTCATGGCTGAACCGAGATAGAGACACTGGATAGCAGCAAAGCACATCTTGAGATATCTCAGAGGGACCATTACCTATGATTTGAGATATACATCTAGTGGTGGTCTATTTTTGCATGGGTATGCAGATGCTGACTGGGCAAGAAGCCCAGTGGACCAGAAGAGTACTTCTGGATACTGCTTTAGTTTAGGATTTGCTATAATCTCTTGGTCAAGAAGGAAAGAAGGATCCATTGCACGGGTGACATAGTACAACAGAGGCTAAGTACATTGCAACAAGTGATGCTGGCAAGGAAGCAGTATGGCTCAGAAAATTGGTTTCTGGGTTGTTTGGTGACAAGCTCGAGACGACGGTGGTTCACTGTGATAATCAAAGTTGCATAAAACTGACAAAGAACCCGATATTTCACGACAGGTCAAAACATATTGACATGAAGTACCACTACATTCGAGACTTCGTCCAAAGAAAAACTGTAAAGCTACAGTACATAGCCACGAGCGAGCACGTAGCTGATATCCTAACCAAGCCATTGCCATTGAGACAATTTGTACAGTTGAGAGGCAAGCTTGGTGTGGTTGAAAATGACTCCCTCGTTGAGAGGGAGTGTTAAATTTGGCAGCATCGACAATCATTCTCCAATGAGAGGCCATATGGGCCACCCTGAGGCTAGCCAGGGAGATTTGGAGAATCAACCAGTCTTGTGAGGTATTGACAAAAGCCAGGGGGAACGTACAACCTCTGTGAGTTAAACCNAGTTGAGAGGCAAGCTTGGTGTGGTTGAAAATGACTCCCTCGTTGAGAGGGAGTGTTAAATTTGGCAGCATCGACAATCATTCTCCAATGAGAGGCCATATGGGCCACCATGAGGCTAGCCAGGGAGATTTGGAGAATCAACCAGTCTTGTGAGGTATTGACAAAAGCCAGGGGGAACGTACAACCTCTGTGAGTTAAACCAAAACTTAGGACGAATGAGATGCTATGTAAGTCTAATGCAAAAGTCAGGGGGAACATACAACCTCTGTGAGCATAGACAGTCCAGTGCAAAAGTCAGGGGGAACATACAACCTCTGTGAGCATAGACAGACTAGTGCAAAAGTCAGGGGGAATGTACAACCTCTGTGAGCCTAGTCAAGCCTTGTGAGCCATGAGCAAAAGTCCAGGCATCTAGCAAAAGTTAGGTTGAACGTAACATTCCTATGAGCTAGAAACAAAAGATTTTCCTGATATTGCAAATGATGTAAATGTATTGATCTAGTGCGTTGGCACATGTAACATTATCCACCATGAAGAGAAATTTGAATTTCCATGATAAGAGTTGATTTGAATGAGTTGTTAAACTCATGTTGTAAAGAGTCGAGTGATAAAAGTCAAAGTTGCATGTCTAGGTCAAAGTCAAAGTTGTCAAGTTTGTCGCATGTTGCATGTTGCATGTTGCATGCATGACATGTGCATGCTGAGTTAGTTCGCATGCATTGCCAAGTCACAAGGCCGAGTTGGATTCCTAACTGAAGTGTAAAGTCAAGTTCTAATTTTGGACTCAAGTGTAAGGCTGAGTTATGACAAGCATGCATTTAAGCTGCTAATTCGAGTCCTTTCCTTCACCTCTCCATTCCTATATAAGGAGAGGTCGACCCTTCTTCTCATTCATTGTGTTATGCAGTGTAAGGGTGAAGGAGGAGAGGCAGCGAAGGTACTCTGCTACAATGCTGGTATATTTCAGCAAAGAAAAGGACAACAAATATCTGCTACGGTGTTGGTATATATCAGTATAAGAAGGCAGCATATCAGGACAACAAGTATCTGCTACAGTGCTAGTATATATCAGTATAAGAAGGCAACATATCATGACAACAAGTATCCTGTAACCTAAGTCACCGCATTTGCTGATTTTTTCCTTAGAAATTCAAAATTCGCCGAATCTGCAGGCAATTTGAATTTATTCGACCCAGATTCGGCGAATCTCAAGCCAAACCTGAAATCAAGCTTTAATTTGAACTTCACGACGAGTAAAATGGGTAAAAAATTGAGGTTTCGTTCAAATTCGGCCCCGAAATTCAGCAGGGAAAATAATTTTTTTATTATTTAAGCCCTAGTTGCTTGTTCCGCTTGGTTTTCACGCTGTGGTTTTTATTTATTCCAAGCTCGAACCACCGACCGTAATTCTCATTGCCTCCATCCCTCCGTATAGCTGCATACTCTTTTGTGAGTTTGCCCAACCCAGTTCCAGGTTCCTCTATCGGACAAGTTTCATCCGTGAGTTTGCTCGACCCATTTCCAGAGTCCTCTACTCGACGAGTTTCCTCTCCACGGGCCGCAACCACAGAATCCTCCGCCCTACACTTACATATATTTTTAAATTTTTAAATTTTATAATATGTCGAATTTAATGACGAATTTTATTACGAAAATTTTCACTCTCGAATTTTTGTCGAATTCCAAGGTCGTCGAACTCGAATTCGAATTCGAACTAGGTGACTTAGTTTGTAACAATGCTGATGCATGACAACAAGAAAGGACAACTTGATAGCAGAAAAATGACATCAAGTATCTTGTAATAGTGCTGGTATATTTCAACAGAGAAAGGACAGCAAGGTGTCGTTGTGTTTACAGGTCTTACAGTGAGGTCAAAGTCGTCTTGGCAAACTCATTTAAGAGCAGATTTTTCATGGTGGATATTTGTAAGTGATCATACATTATTAATGCAATAAAGGAAGATCATTTGCTGGGGCTTTTCTCCCTGTACAGGGTTTCCCCAGGGTATATGTGTTGTTGATGTGCATGCTTATCTATCTACATGGTTATTGCTATTCAGTTATGATTCTATATTGTTGAATTGTATTAAGCTGGAATCAAAGTGTTGAAGAATTTAAAGAAATAATCCGCATAAGAAATCAAGCTCATAATTTAACATGTTGGACATCCAACAATATCTTGAACTTGTGTGCGAAGTCAGATGGGAACTTTGAGATCTAGGTTCTCCCTCTGTTGGACATCCGACAGTATCTTGAACTTGTGTGCGAAGTCAGAGGGATATTCTCCTTGTTGGACCTCCGACAAGTTTAACCTCCAATCTAAGGGATAGCCTCTTAGAGGCCAAATCTAGATTAGATTTACTTTTCTTGCAACACCTAGCACACATCTCACATAGTGGCTTGCATTCACAACAACCACTCCACCTAATCAACTCTAAGTAAAATTTTACAAGGACTTTCACATTGCAATCTTCATTTCGGTGACATTACATACATCTCGCAATATTGGCATTGATCTCATTATATTTACATTTTAAGCCATTTGCTTCAAGCATTTACTTTTCAAGTATTTACATTGCAAGCATTTCCTTTGAAGTAATATATTGATGTATGTATCTCATTTGCTTTATTATTATTAAATGTATCTTTTGATAAGTGAATGAATCATATGCTGCTAGGTTAGATTGATATACTGTTCTTGTTGCAATAAACTCCTAGATTTTATTTCTTGTACTTAGATTGGTTCAAGCCTTAAATTATTTTCTTTTGGGACTACCCCTCTTGGCTTCGCTAGGAGTTGGCCTAGACGGAGGAGTCGAGGATTAGGTGACAACACCTTGACTTGAGACTTGCCCCCAAGGACACACCTAGTGGATTGAAGATTTCTTCCACGTTACCCAAGGTGTGTATAAGATGGCAACACTACCCAAGTCGACCTTCAAGAAATTATTAGTAGGAAATCATACCACTATTTGAGTTACTCTGTCTGACTTCTTTAACTGTCTCAATCAAGTCAACCTTTCTCCAATTGCTTGATCATTTCCCAAAATAACAGTAAGAAAAGCTGTTAGTATTAACCATATCTTGGCTAGCTGGAACCTGGAGTTTGATGAATAAACTGCCTTTCTTTGTGGGTTGAATGTCTGTTTAAAGTCTTTCTCCACAACCTTCATGTGCTTGACTGCCCACATTTACAATTCTGTCTCACGGAAACCTCCAACATTCAGTTCTGTAGCTGCTGTTTGACTTTCTTTTGCTACGGGAAATTGTTAACTCTCCTCCACCACAGCTTCCTCTCCCAGCTTGCTGACTCCCTTCATACCTGTACACTGATCTCTATAATTTTCAATGCTGTTTCCAGAATTAATATGTGAGTCAGATCTGCTGTCACCACGTGTACTTGTCAACATCTGATATGCTAACAGTGTTCTTGCTAAATAATGAGCTTGAACAATACCCCCATGAACTCTGTTGAGGAAAGATTACAACTCATAAAAAGCTAGACAAGTTGCTCAGTAGGAACTTCTAAAATATTCCCTTCAACACTTGCACGAATTATCTAGTGAATAAAGCACATGCAAACTTTGTGAAAGCCTAATGGGAATAAGGTGGATAAAACATATCTTTTTTGAGTTAAAAGTGACCATGCCAAATGAGGTAAAAATGAACTTTTACTTGGGCAAATATTTAGAAAAAACAGTCAAGTAAATAAAGCCAGCAACTTATCTTCTTTTCTCTTTGACAAAGCCAACAGATAGACTTAAAATTTAAACACTACCATGAACAACTCGAGCCAGCTTTTTGTGCTGGACAGACTTACTAAATTTGCCACTTAAGAATGACAAGGTGACGTCAACTCCTTTTTGGACTTGTTATCGAACAGTTTGTAGTTAGGATAAAGATAGATGTGAAGAGGCAAACTGGTGTAACTTGAACCAATCCCACCCAATGTCATCTCGATGGGAAGGTTTTTTCTGTTTAGGGAGGTAAGGCCCAAGGGAGACGTCCCCGGTGACCTGGGGTTTTGAGAAGGCAAAGGATTGTAAGATAAAAGGTAAATTCCCCCCTCACAAGTCACCACCGAGCAGATAGTCCGGCTAACAGCCAATAAAGAGAAGTATAACCAAATATAGAGATGCACCTGCCCGAGACAAAGCAACAAGAAACAGATATATGCAAGCTTACTCACTTGGTTAGTACTTCTTGTAATCGATGACTATCTGATATGTATAAGCAATTGAATAATAAATATTGACGAAGTCAATGTTTATAAAATATCAGTGATGCATAATGTCACTTCTTCAATAAATGCTAAGAAAACGTGGCATTCAATGTTACAATCAATACTTCATTCAAGTAATGCCCTTAAATAACCATTCAATTGCTCACAAGTAAGACAATAGCTACACAATGATGTTAATAGCAAGAGATGACGGCAACATTCAATTAGTAGGGTTAGTTTTAGGCTAGGKTTAGAATAGTTAGGGTTTTATTCAAAGTATTGAGAGTGGTTTTGATCATAATACTCACAAGCTTGGTCTTAGATCAGTGCGTTTCTAGGGTTTATAGAGTCAAAAGGAGGACACAGGAGCTGAAGGATCAAGAAAAATAGTAAGGCTAAGGAYGTGAGAGTCAAGCCTTGAGGTGTTKCTATGGCAAGGCCTCAAGGACAAAACCCTAGGGGAGAGAGGCTCGCTTCGGTGTAGGGGAACTAGGCCTCAGTGCTCTCTCCTCCTTCCTTAGGTCAATGGCAAAAATGGCTAGCTCAGAGAGTGGCATAAGACTAAGACAAGAGGGTTTGCAGACAACGTGTTTCTATGGCAAGGCTTTACCAGCAAACTCTAGAAAATCTACTCATCAAAGTGTAGGGGAACTAGGCCTTGATGCGTCTTCTTCTTCTTAGCTTAGGAAAGTAAAACGACTAGCAAAGAAGAGGAGGAAAAGAGTGTAGCTATGGCTAGGCTCTTTATCTCTTCAAATAATGGCTGAAAATCTTGATGGGGACATGAGACAAGGACCTACAATGTGTGCTTGTCACCTCGGGTTTATTCAGCAAATCATAACAATATATGTAAGAAATAACAATACAACCATTCAATTAAGAAGTTTTGCAGAAATTTACTTACTTTCACCAAGAAATAGCATAGCAAACCCTAGTTGTAACACTTTCCATCAAGAGAAATGCCAAAAATGCCAATAGAAATCCAAAAATGCCTTCCTTCAACAAGTGTGCCTCACAATTTCAGCCAAGAATACTAAGTGTAGCGCAAATTTCAGACCTCACTAATGAGTGAGTGAGAGATGATGAAAAAATGAGAGTAAAACCCCTCAATTTATACTGTACCATGACCTAATTTCACTTTTAGATCATAAAAAGGCCAACAAGGCCAAAATGCTAAAAATCATACTATTTTACATTAAATGTTCAAAATTAAACCCTAATAAAGCTAAAGAGAGACATCATGCCCCTTTTAGGGTGACGTTAGCCCTTTCTAGGGCAAATGCAGTATCCGAGAGAAAATGTTAGCCCTCCTTGGGCTTCTCCAACCTGCCACACGTGCCAACACTGCCAAATTTGCCTCCCAAGACGTCCACAAGGCTGGATGACGTCATGATCATCATGGGTGATGTCCTGGGCCTTCCAAGGTCAACGTTCCAATGGAAGAGGCACAACCCCCCTAGGTCTAGCTCTATCGGGGTGCCTCTGGTGGAACGTCCTCCTTTTCTTCGGTGCAAAGCCTTTGACCATCTCTGTCCTGTCTCTGCCCCTTGATGGGGTCCCAACATCCATTTGGTGGGCTCTTCAGCCCCATGGAGGTCCGAACTGATCATCTCCCATGTGTAGCGGTCCAAAATGGTACCTGTCTGTCGGGCATGATCTTGCACATCAACAGCTACGCCCTCCATGGGCTCATAAGTCATAGGGATCATAACAATGCCAATCACATCTCATCATCAATATTATTAAACATGTGCATAAAACCCCTATTACCCTAGTTAAAAGCTCAAAGACATTATACAGGCCTACAATACAAGTTTGGGGAAAATCACTGGGCGTCCTATTGGGCTAGTGTCCACTGGAAGAGGGAAGTTTCCGGAAGAGACTTCATCTGAGCCATGCAAGTGGGTGATGTGGATAAGGGATGTCCAGGCAAGTGGGTGCAATGAGAGCAGAGGGTGAAAAGCTTTACTTGTGGGTGCCTTTGTAGAAGGTGAGCTGCACCTGTCCTGGATGCAATTTTTTCCAAGCCCATTCATGCCTTTTATTCTTTATTCTTCATTCTTTTATTGCTTGTTCTTCAAGAGGCTAATCATAGGACACTGCCCTGGCGTGGTGACCAGTGGTGACAACATTACCCACAAGTACTTTCACAGAAATGAGAAGGCTAGCTCGTGATGAGACCCCCTTTCTCTTGGCCATGCAACTAAGAGTCACTACCGTGGCGTGGTAACCAGCTGTTGGTAATGTCATACTGCTAGGTACCCATGGACCTAATAGGTTGGCTCGTGATGAGACCCCCTATCCTCTGACTAGGTCTTGTCTTATTATTTTACGGGTCCCTCTTGTTTCTTGCTGAGAATCTTTTTATTGCTTTCTCGGGGATCCCTGGGCAAAGCATCTCGAGGTTTTTATTCTAAGGCTTTTATCTTTTGCCAGATTGCTTTTACCTTTTGGGCCTTTAGCCCCTTTTTCCCACTAGGTAAGGTGCAATCCTCAAATGATAGGTCAACCCAGTGCCCGGACAAGTGTAATGGGATAGGTGAGCAGGAAGCAAGATGAAAAGCTGATGCTATGATGGGAGTGGATGATGGATTTTCAGAAATCCCCCCAGTGGAAAACCAGAACCTATGGACACAGGCTTACTAGGGCATCCTGTCAATCCCCCTAGACATGGTCAAGTGGGAAAGTATAAGATCCAAGCATTTGTTAGAAACAAAAGGAATTAAATGCACATATTCAATAGTTTTGAGGATCAGAGTGACACATAACATGATAACCGAACTCATTACCTCATGGAGCAAGAACCATCTCCAATACAAAAACAAACCGATGGTGATGGATGCTGCTGTTGTTGACAGAGTAAAGGCGCTGAAAGTGAGAAAAGATGGGCCCTCCAGGGCCATGCGAAAGTCGACTTGGCTCTCGGTACTCCATGTCTAGGACCTGTGGGCCTCGAGACATGATCTCCTAGTTATCCCTAAAAGTGGGGGATAACAGGACTTAAACTAGAATAGGAAGCATGATAATTGTCTTTCAAGAATTTGATCTAGGTTTTGAGTATGACAAAACTTTAGTAAGGTGAATAACACTTTTGAATAGTCAAACAAGGGCAAGTTAGGGTTTTTAGGATTTGGTCCTTGGAAACCTCATATACATGAAACCATCCAACAAACTGCCATGTGTCACTCTAGGAGACCATCCACCTGCTTAACATTGATCTTGACCCATCACTCTATCATCCACCAGCATCCTTGAACAACTCCACTGCTTGCTCGGAACCACAACATTCAACCTGTACCTGCCATACATAGAAACTACTAATTATAGACATGCCCCAAAAAACAGTGTTCCTCAAGAAAAGTGAAAAGCAAAAAGCAAGAGACACTGAGCATGAAGCTAAGTTGCAAGAAACGAAGAAATGTTTCTAAGTTTCCGAAACCGAGACGGTACGAAACATGCCCTCAAAAAATGGAAACGTCGGAGGAAACGCCGTATATAAAATATATATATATATATATATATTTTTTTTTTTTAAATAAAACATTATATTGCAAGAAAATCAATTTTATTCTCATTAGAGAATATTGAAAAGGCAAAAAAAAATTATAATTGACTGTTTGGGGGCCCCACGACCCCCTATTTTTATTTATTTATTTCGCCTCTATAGCACTTTAGAATGCCTGAAACGCCGGCTGTACAGGCTGGTACAGCCGGGAAACGCCGCCGTCCGTACCATACGGCGTTTCCAAATCGGGAAACGTCGTTCGGTATGGCCGGTGGCGTTTCCCAGCCGTACCGTACCCATATCCATGTTTTGTTTTGTTTCGGCGGGGGACACAGGGGGGTACCATTTCCTGCAACGTAGGCATGAAGGGAGGTAGCAGCAGTTTGTATTCTGCAAAAGCAAAAACTAAAAAGCGGGCAAGACTGAACATCTCACATGCAAGCGAAAGCAGTCTCACTAGACTCGCTTCTTTACAAAGACCATGGATATATAAACATCTCTGTCATGCGGGCCCCAGAACTCTGATTCCTGGAAAAAAACAAAACTGCTAAAAGTAGCAGTTTCTCAGAATCCCATGAAACCTACTCTGAAGTAATCTCTGGTTACTGAAGACCTGGATGCACCTGTAACAGAACCAGCCTGATGGGATCTCGCTGGATCTTAACCCTCCAGTTGTGCAGGCAATCTGGGGGTTAACAACACCCAAGCTGAACTCAATTAACGTCCACAGATGCATACCCACATACATATGGATGCCTTTCAATTTACACATTTGTGTGCATATCTGAACTATACAGTAAAAAAATATACTTGTTGACTGACTGCTGATAAAACAATTATAAGATGACATGTTAAATACACACATGCGACTTCTAAAACTGTAACTTGGAGCTAATTTTAAAAATTTGATATTTCAGTTAATATTATCCATATAGAAGGTACCACCTATGAAAATCAATCAGATCAAAGCATACCACAATGTGGCAAAGGTTAAAATTTTTAATTATATGTATTGGACCCAGAAAATATTACTCTTGAAAATGTCACAAATGAAATTGGTTGTAAAGTAATGAAGTTGAAGAGTAATGCATATGCCTTGTGTTCAACTTCATAAGTTTTTTGCATGTTGAGTAAGATCTAATCTCTTCCTATGCTTGATCTTTGATCAGGATGGGCGCGTGAATGCATTTTATTCAACTCCAACTATCTACACTACTGAAAAATATGCAGCCAATGAAAGCTGGCCTTTGAAGACAGATGACTTTTTCCCGTAAGAATTTCTCATGAGATTTGAAAATAAATAATTAAAATTTTTGATAGTTTATTTTCAGTCAATTTATTCTATCATAAATTATATAGGGTTATGGCCCATTGGAGCTGGGACATTACATGATCAACACAGATTATAAGTATCATTGCATTAGCACATAGACAATGCATTCTTGCTTGCAGAATCTGGAAATGATTGCTGAGCTGGTTGACAGTTTAAGAGCTTATCATACTATAAAGTCGAGAATAAATGGAGATGAGCTACATTCAAACGATGGTCTATCTGCATTCCTGTCAGCAGGTTAATGAGGCAATGCAAGAAATATAACAGAAAATTAATAAAAAACAACAACAGAACACTAAGCACGTCAAGCACAAAACACACCCACAGTTATGGTGATAAAGTTGCTCAATCACCAGATATAACTCTTCCAGTCTGTATTTCATTAAGGTGATTTCTCTAAAGATTTCCCTGCCTGACTCAAAAAATAGAATCGATCTCCTTTGTTAGAGATCTTAGATCAATTTGTATCTACTGGTCCACTAGAAATAGATATTAGATACTACTAAGAATAAAGGTGTGATCCAGCATCACGACGAGTGTTTTGTTTGATTTGCTTATGACTAATAGTGCTATACACACCCTGCACAGGCCAAATATGTTTGGCATTCTACTCTATTTGGTTTCTCACAGAAGACCTCATCAAATCATCTGTTAACTCGTATGTCAAGAAACTGTTAAACAAATAAGCATGCGCACACTTAGCTGAATATGCAAGTGCACTATGAAAGCCACATTTGAGGTTGGGGGGATGTATAGAAATTTTCTACTCAAGCAACTCATAGCTACATAAAAAAGACAAGCTGAATTTGTGTTCTTAACTAGTTTCTCCAATCCTTCATGCATCTCTCCTTGAATTTCTTGAAAACTATCTAGCCCCTACAATGCTGCCCTAACCCTCCTTAGTCTTTTTGAAACTTCTTTTATCATTGCCTCACTGCAGCAATTGTCCTTGAACTGTCTTGGAACTTGCCCAAAGTGCAACCTCTCTCTTTTGCCCTATTCTCTGTTTCTTTGAGCTAAATTGAGATGTTGTCATAGCCTTAAAGCTATCCCTAAACTCTTTGAGCTATTAGTAACAATGATAATAAACATTGCAGTAGTAACCATGATAATAAACATTGCAGCCTTGTTATATATTTGTGTTTTTTAGGAAGACAATAAATATCTGTCAAATTATGTTATATTGGAAGGCACCAAATTCTTATTAGTGTATAATCTCGACTTAGTGGTTTCTATTATCACTAATAATAATATGTTATTATAATAAAGGGTGACCCCGAGTGGTTGGATCTTTTAGATTCTAATTCTATATAAGGGGGTCTTATACCACATTATATTTATGATTTATCTCATACATGTTGAATATATTTAATCTCATTTATTTTCATGTGTGCTTCTTGATAGCGTGGAGTCTATATGTTTCATAATAGTTTCCAACATGATATCAAAGTAGGGGATCCTTTACCCCGAGACTTTGTGATCTATAGCATGTGGCAACTCGAGCAGACCACAATGCTTCCTTCGCTGAACAAATAGATTGTCAAGTTTTTAGTGGACAATAAACTTGTGGCCTCTTTGACAAGTTTTTTGCGGATGTTAGGGATTTTGTTTGTTGTGTTTTCATCATTGCGAGCAGATCTAGGAAATTTGACTTGTCCATATTAGGACGAGTATCCTGTGTCCCRTTCCCCAGTGTTCGACACGCAAAGACACGGGACACTCATGAGTGCATGTTAGACACGCACGGGTTAGGTGTTTAAAAAAACATGTCCCATGCATGTTTGACATCGGGGTCACGCCTGTCTCGAACGTGTCAGATGCACACAGGCTCATAAAGGTGTGTTTACGGYTTTTCGAGCACTTGAAAAGTGCATTAGGGCCTCTTTTTCTCCCTATCATTCTCAAAAAACCAAAGAATGTTTGCAACAAAGGAAAAAGGGGTTAATCTTGGATTTTATGCCCTAGGTTATCTAAATTTTGCCATTTTATTTTTCATTTCTCAGGCAATAACATTATTTTACAGCTTTACCATAGAAACAATGGCTCAACCATCAACAATTGTTGTTTAAGCTCAAAGGAAGGGAAAACAATTTGTTGGTGGTGTCAGTCCTCCGAGTTCCGCTGCTACTATGACTGTTAATGTTATTGCTCCAGCTGTTGGAAGTGGAGCTGCAAGAAAGGAAAATTGTTGAGATTTGGGCAACTTGGAAAGTGGTTCCCTTGTGTTTGTGAGTCTCTAAACACAAAGGGGGAAAGTGTTACCCTCATGCTTGTACTTTATGTTATAATTTCACTTTGACTTTATTCACTTAAGTCTTGACTCTTAAGTGACTTTATTCACTTAAGTCATAAAGTGACATTAATTTCACTTAAGTGTGAATTAATGAACATAAAGTGAACTATGGAAACTTAAGTGTATGATGAGATCTAATCTCATCCATTCATTTTGGAGAAAGGCTTAGATCTAATCTGGGCCCTTGGTTTTCTAGGCTAGCCTTGAGATAAGGCTAAAGGAGGCAAAGGAGGCCAATTGTTCACTTGAGAGAGTTGAGTGAAGAGAAGAGAGGAAGTGAGGGTTTGGAGAAGAGAGGCACACTCGGGAAAAGGAGGTCGCAAAGCTTCAAGGAGGGCACACTAGTTCATGAGAGCATTCATGGAGTAGAGGGGCACATATGCTTGAGGGCGCATTAGTGAGAAGCTAAGGGCGCAAGCTAGCATGGAGGCATTTGCTTGAGAGGAGGGCACACTAGTGTAAGAGAGGGCGCATAAAGGCAAGCTAAGGGCACAAACTTTGAGGAAGGTTCACAAGAGGAGTGAGGGGGCGCATTCTTTGTGAGGAGGGGCGCACTAGAGGCATAGTGTGCACCAAGCAAAGAGAGAAGGGTGCATCTATCTTTTGGGTGTATTCAACAAGTGGGCAAGGCAAAGCAAAGGAAAAGGCAAGGCAAAGGAAGTTGAAGAGGGTGCACCAAGGCAAGGGCACATTCTTCAAAGGCTAGCAGGCACAAAGAAATAAGGAACTCCAAAGCATCTTGAGAAGAGTTGCTATTGTATCAAGTTCTTTTGTTCCATTTCTTTATTGTAACATTTGCTTTGAGATCTCCAATACATATCTATCTCTCTTACTGGTTTTCCCCATGGGGGTTTTTCTAGGGTCATGTTGACCAAAAACATTTATGTTCATTTGTCATGGTTTGCTCATTACTTTCAACTTTGTAGTTGTTAAATATATTAGAGGAGTATTGTATGTTTTGATGTATGTGAAGAGCTAATTTGGACAACAAAACTATCCTACATAAACCCTTCACAAAGAGGCACCAAAAGAGCATGCAATCATAAGCTTAAGGCAGAATTTTCAGAGGGTAAAGTTCAGATTTGTTGGCTGTTTTGGACAGTGAGAAAACAGTCCTAAAACAGTGAGGAAAATAGTTTTAAAGTGCCTTGAACTTAGTGCCCAACAAGAGGTCACATGACAGGCCTGTTGGGCAGCCTTAGGATCCTCAAATTTCTTCATGGTATCAGAGCCTAAGGGCATGTGAGTGGCTGATTTTTGGAGCAAATAGTTGGAAGATTTTTCACTTGTGTGGCAGCCTCATTTTCACACTTGAGTTTTGTGTGTTGGAGGCAATGTTGTGTTGTTCAGTGTTGCTCAATTTACTTGGTCAGTTTTATATCAGTTTTAGCATCAGATGACAGCCATGGTAGTGGCAGGTTTGAGGGTGGAGGATAGGCTTGCGGGGGCAAGCAATTGGTCCCTGTGGAAGGCCAAGATAGTCCTTATTTTGTGGGAGGGAGAGTTGTGGGATATTGTGGAGAATCCCATTGTACCTCCCACATATGCTGTACTCTTGGTTGAGTTTTGGACGAGGAACATCAGAGCCAAGAGGACTATCCTTGACGCGGTCAAGGACCATGTCATACCTCATGTGTCCGGTAAGGACTTCGTATTCCAGATGTGGCAATCTTTGTGTGGTTTGTGTTGCCGCCTTTACATACCTCGGGTAATGTGGAAAAAAATTTAATCCACTGGGTGTGTCCTTCGGGGCAAGTCTTGAGTCAAGGTGCTGTCACCTGATCCTCAACTCCTCCGTCTAGGCCAACTCCTAGCGAAGCCAACGGGGTAGTCCCTAATAAAAGAATCTAAGGCTTAAACTAAATCTAATCACAATTATTATTCTAGGAGTCTATTATGAAACAAGAGCAAGATACAAGATCTACGCTAGTAGCATATATGGCAACAAATGAAATTGCTTATAATGAAAATATTCAAAGCATGTAAAGTACTTGCATAAAAGATATAACTTGAAAATAGATACATGTGCTAAAAGAAAATGATAAGCAATATATGGAGATTGTAGACCAGTGCCAAATAGATTGTTGCGAGATAACTAAATGCTGCTGAAATGTGTTGAGAAATGCTCTTGGCAACTTTTAATTTATTAATGAGTTGCTTAAGTTGTTAGATTTAATGTGAAGTGGCTCTCGTGTTTGCAAGCCAACTCTTGAGTGTGTAGTGTGTGTACATAGTGATACAAGAAAGAAAATCTAATCTAGGTGTGGCCTCTCAGAGGCTATCCCTCAAATTGGAATTTGCTGAGAACTTGGCGAAGCCCAAATGACTTCACCAACAAGTTCAATAGAGATTCCAGATGTCCAACACGTGGAGAACCTAGATCTCAAAGTTCCCGTCTGATTTCACACACAATTTCTATGCAGTTTCCAATCAAAGCAATAACAACTTAAAGATTTCCTTAATTAAACTACTGCACACTAACCAACCCCGCTTCTGATGAGTTCCCCAGGTTGATCTAGTCTCGCAAGGGTTTAGAGCATACACCAGGGAGTTGAGGGGAAATGTTTATTTTCCAAATTTGAAATGACAGAAAATAAATGTTGCAATTGAAATCTAATCTAAAATAAGATAAAATTTAATCTAAACTAATCTATGAAATTGAAACTAACTATTGTTATGCGGTGTTGTGGGTTAGTTTTTAAAGTTTTTTTTAGCTTCTTAGATAAAAATTTGAAAGTATGAGAAACTTGAAGCAAAAATGAACAATCACGCCACAAGACACCAATCCCCCAGGGGGATGAAAATTGGGCTATGTATGGCCCAATGATTTTATTACTTCGGTTACACTTTTTTTTTGGGTACGATTTGTGATCATTCATTAGGGGGATCACAAGCCTTTACAAGGTTTCCAGATGAGTTTATTGAAGAAGGGGTACTTCTGGATGTCCTGGATGCTTTAAATCTTCAAAAAATCGGGTAGAGTTTCTCCTTATCTGTTCGTAAACCTGCTCAAAACAGCAAGTTAGTTGGGGCAAAATATGCCCGAAAAGCTGTTGGAAGACCCTGCAAAAAAGGTGTTAGTTGATGTACAAAGTTTGCAAAAATATTCTAAGTAAAAAATATAGTAAACTGGCGATTAGAATATGACAAAGCAAGAAAATAAAGCCCCTTTCTCAGTGATATTACTTGCTGCTATAAAACTACAAACAATATTAAGTAGATGCCTTGATATAGCTTTAGAACACTTAAGAAATGAAAACTACCTTTAGCTTTAAGATTTGCCTTTAAAAAGTAAGCTAAAGCTAGATTACAAGCTAGATCTTAATGAGATGATAAAGCTTCTAAAGGTAAAGTAGATCTAACTTTTCTTATGCATGCAAACTTAGATTTTAAAGATTTAAAAAAGAAAGTTAGATCTAAAGATTTGCATACAACCAAAAGTAACCAAGAGAAAAAGAGATTTTGAAAGGTTGAGAGAGAGAGAGAGAGTCTTTCTTCAAGAAGAGAGAGAGA
>JASDQU010739139.1:121536-132121 GCA_032191745.1 Picea mariana
AATATTTGGGCTATGGAGTTTTTTGGTGAATGATAGAGGGACTACTGTTCATCTATGCCTTGGAACAAGTGATGGATGTGATTCAATCAACCACCTTTCCAAGTTTTGGCAATCTGTAAAACAAGGCTTGTTCTACTTTGCAAACACTCTGTTAGAAGAAGGTACTTACTACACAAGAAAACTCAAACAAGCATATTAGTTCATATGAAAAGTATGCAAGTTTAAAATCTAATATGTACGAAAATAGTAAAATCTAAGAGCAAACTGGCTAGTTAGATCTTACCCTACTGTGTGACAACACACCTTCAAAGGCCTTAGAAAGAGTAGATATGCAAAATATAAACCAATACAAGTTACCTCAAAGCATAATAGAACATTCAAGCATCCACACATGTAGCACCATACACCATTTGACCTCCAAAGTTTTTTATTCAATCTTCAAACAGTATTACAACAACATTACAATAGCCAAGTTCTTTCCCCAAGCTCCAACTAGTCTACAATGGAGAGGTCGAATTTCTTATATAGCATGAGAGAGTGATGTTTCCCAAGAAGGAGGGCGAGTTATCTCCAAGGAAAAGCGTGATGTTTCCCCATCACAAGGGCGAGTCATCTTAAGCATGAAAGCATGATGTTTCTAAAGCATGGGAGAGATGTTTCCTTCCCCAAACGTGAAAGGAAATGTTTCCCATCTAGAAGGGCGACTCAACTCAAGAATGAGGAAGATGTTTCCAAAGAGAAAAAGTGTGACCAAATAAGAAAGTGCGCCTTTCCTTCTTGGGATGTCCAACTCATGACAACTCTCTTCCAATTAAGTCGCTTTCCACTTGAGACAACTTGCCACCACTTGAGTAGACTATAAATACAAGGAAAACATGTCCCAAACATGTTTCCTTGATTTAAGGATTGTTGATTTTTCTTTTTATTTGTCTTTTATGACCCTTTTTGTGAGTAAAATTAATTTCAAGTGATTAAAAATCACTAATTTCACTCACAAAGTGGATACTTATGGAAAGTGGGTATTCTGAGTGTAAAAACGAATACCCCCAAGGCATATAATGCCTCCTAGTACCACTTTTTTTAACTTATGACTTATTTACAATTAAAATATCCTGTTTTGCGAGAAATTTTTAATTGATTGAAAACATTAAAAAATCCTAAGGGGACTTAACACAATTTCCATATGACTCAAATGATGACCTAGCATGGTAATATAAATATTTTAGACACTAGACTTGGGTAACCAAGCTAAGGCCTAACCATCAGTAACATACCCCAACTTTGGAGGTATTTGAGTGAAAAAATTTAGAAATTATAACTTGCCTAAAATGAATTTTAGGCAAGAAATAATTTACAAGTGAAAAAAAACACTCTAGAGTATGTACTCATGATCAAGTCTTATGAGACCAAGCCTTTTACAAATTCATCATGCTAATCTCATCTTTTTACAATGCCCCACAGGGGATGGAAATGCCAAAAAAAGGTGGTCAATTTGACCGGTTGGAATTATGAACTCTGAACTTTGAGCAATTGATTCCTCAATCTTTGGTGGCTCAATTACAAGTCCATCCTAGTGCAACTTGGTGGATAACAGTTTGTACCAGATCCCAAATCAAAACATGAAGATGGTGCTTCAGGAGAAGCTAAGGGGCACTAAGATGACGAAGACTGATACAGTGACCTCATACCTCACGAGATTTTCTCAGATTCGGGATAAGTTGGCAACGGTTGGCGAGATAATACATCCCTCTGAGTTGGTGTGGACAACCTTGAATGGCTTTTCCAAATCGTGGGAGAGTTTTGTGCGAGGCATTATGGCGAGAGAGCATATGCCCAGTTGGGAGAGGCTTTGGGATGACTTCGTGCAGGAGGAGCTTAGATTTGTTGGCTTTGGATCTTCTAGTCAGCAACAGGGTGAGGGTGGTGATGAGGGTGATCTTGCTCTTGTGGCTAAGGGAAAGAAGAAGACCAAGCATGGGCCCAAGGTTGGGGCCAAGCAACACTAGTCGAGAGGAGGTGAGCAACAATGGGATATGAGCAAAGTGAGATGCTTTGCTTGTAACCAGATGGGGCACTATGCTGGACAATGTCCCAAGAAGAAGAAGAAGAAGAAGAAGAAGAAGAAGTTGGGTGGTATTGCAACGACAACAGAGGAGAAGTTTGTTGCTCAGTTTGAGAGGGAGTGCTCCTTGATAGTTTGTTGTTCAACAGTTGAGACGCCATCTAGCGTCTGGTATATTGATAATGGAGCATCGAGTCACATGTCATGTGTGAGAGAGCACTTCACTGATTTCAGAGATCTAGAGATCAAGTTGGAGATAGTGCTTGGAGACAAGGCCATCGTCAGGGCGGCCGGGTGTGGCACATTATCATTTCAGAGGGAGTGTATGTCACTCTTGGTGTTGAGGGCTGTATTGTATGTCCCAGGGTTGAAGAAGAATCTTGTTTCACTTTCCTCCATCCAGGATCAGGGGTTTGAGGTGTCTTTTAAGAGGGACAGAGGTCTTCATTCACCCTGAGGGGTCCAGTATCACTTCTGTTAGAGTGATTGGGACACGAGAGGGGAACCTATAGAGACGAATTTTCCAACCCTTGAATGCTTTGGCGAGTAGAAACAACAACAACAGTCAGTTTTGCGAGCTATGGCATCGTCAGATGGTTCATCTGCATCTTGGAGCTTTGAGATCGCAGAGAGAGATTGTGATGAGTATGCCCCAGTTCAACATTGAGTGCCAGGAGGTGTGTAGAGGGTGTACTCTTGGGAAGTACACCAAGATTGGTTTTCCCAGCAGTGACAGTAGATCAACTGGGGTACTAGACTTGATACACATATGTGTGTGGGCCCATGTCGCGTGTTTCCTTGGGTGGTTGGGAGCATTATGTTACTTTCATAGATGACTACTCTAGGAAGACCTGAATCTTTTTCGGGAAGACCAAGAGTGAGTTCTTCAAGAGGCTCCAAGAGTTTAGAGCTCTTGTGGAGATTTAGACAGGAAAGAAGATCAAGGTTTTGTGGTCAGATAATGGAGGCGAGTATACCTCCACGAAGTTTGTAGAGTTCTGTGCCGAGTAGTGTATCAAGAGGCAATTGACTGTTCCTTACAACCCTCAACATAATGGGGTTGTGGAGAGGAAGAACAGGGCCATAGTTGGTGCAACGAGGTCGATGCTTCATGATCAGGCACTGCCATTCTACTTATGGGAAGAGGCTTGCAGTAATGCAGTTTACCTGTAGAATAGGAGTCCCCATAGAGTTTTGGGGAGGAAGACTCCTAAGAGTCAGTTTATGAGTCAGCCGAGACAGACTCACTGGATAGCAGGGAAGCATGTATTGAGATATCTATGAGGCATAATTGGATATGGCCTGAGATATGCCTCCGGTGTAGACATGAGATTGCAGGGATATGTCGATGCAGATGGGACGGGGAGCGCAGTGGAACGAAAGAGCACACCCGGTTGTTGTTTTACCTTGGGATCTGCCATGGTTTTCTGGTGCAGTAGGAAACAAAGCTCTGTGGCTTTGAGTACCGCAGAAGCAGAGTATATAGTGTTGAGTGTGGCAATTCGCGAAGCAGTGTGGCTTTGCAAGCTCCTTGCGGATTTATTTGATCATGAGATGGATTCCACTATTATTCATTGTGATAACAAGAGTCGTGTGAAGCTCTTAGAGAATCCTGTGTTTCACAATAAATCAATACACGTGCAGTACCTTCCTACACATAAGCAGATTGCAGATATCTTCACCAAACTGCTTGCCAGGATGAAGTTCGAGTACTTCCATGAGAGACTTGGCCTGGTGGAGAATGCCTCCCTAGCTGAGAGGGAGTGTTGATGATTGCAATGTCGTGTGACATTCTCCAGGATATGTTCTCCTCTGTGACTGAGTTGAGTCGACCTGTCAGAGAGCTCACTATTGGGTGTGCTCATGTGATGGGGTGTATCGTTCTCCTCTAGACCGAGTTGAGTTGTGCCCCAGTGTTGGGTGTGCCCATGTGATGGGTGTATCAATCTCCTCTGTGTGAGAGTTGAGTCGACGTGGTTTGCTGCCTTTGTACTTCTGTGGACTCAATTGAGTCAGGCTTGAGATGGTACTCCAGATGATTCTCCCGCCGACTCAGTTGAGATAGAGATTTGTTGAGTATGACGTCCCTGTGGCTGAGCATAGGTGGACGTGTCCCTAGTGGTTGAGCACTAGTGGACGTGTGGATCCCTTGCTATATTGTCTAAGTGTAAGATTTACTTGTAACCCTAAATGTGATGTAAAGGGTACAAGTCGGCCCCACCATATGTGAAAGATAATTAATGTTTATTGTAATAAATAATTATATTTCTAAGTTATTAAGGTCGGCCCTGTTGTGCCAATAGACACACCTATTGCTGTGTCTAGTCTAGTATAAATAGAGGTGATTTCCCCATTGAGGAAACACACACTCACACACTCACACTTGACACTTCAGAATTTCAGCAAGTGCATTTAAGGCTGAAGTGCGCACCTCCCTTGGGCACTAGTTTCAAGGTTGTAGAGCACCCTCTTGTGTGCATTAGGGTTTTATGGTTGGGGGATCTTCTCTTGAGAATATAGCAAATGATTGCTGGGTTTTCTTCCCTGGAGTAGAAGGGTTTCCCAGGATATTTCTTGTGTTCTTGTGCATGGTATTTCTTCTTGTGATCTTGGTTATTGCAACACTTGTGTCTTGTGTAGCTGCATTTGTTTATGGTTCAAGTACATGCTAAATGGAATATGTGAAAATTCCAGGTCCTATCAGCTTGCCTTCTTGGTTTGTCTTTGACCAAAGAAAGGCTCTAAGTTTCTTCTGTCAGGTAAAGTATTTTCTGCTATTTTATAACAGCCAACAGTCCAAAAATATTTTGCTGATTTGTTACGGTTATGTTCTCGATTTTGGGTGCTCTAGCATGTCGTTTTTGTCGCTAGAAATTAGTACATGCATCTCAAAATAAACATAACACACCTAAACATCGTTTACTGCTGAATATGAATAGATCTAAGAAACTAAATCATGCATTTGTAGACACAGGTATTTTCGGTCAACATGACCTTGGATAAAACCCCCCCGGGGAAAACCAGCTTAGAATATGTGTGTATATATGAGGAAAGCAGAAGAAGGGTTACAGTAAATACAATATATGAAAGAACTTGATACAATAACGACTCCAATTGAGCTGATATACAAGCTCTAAATCAACAGATATGCCCCAGAATGGTGCGCCCCTCATGCAAATTGCTAGAACCACTGAATCTGCTCCAACTGCCAACTGTGAGCTCAGATCTGAAAACCCCTCCACAGGAATGAAGCTCTAGTAGATGGCCTCCCTCTGAAACTGATCTCACTGCAATCTTATGGCTAGATATCCTACCAGGTACGAATCAACCTCCACAGCGAATGCACCCCTCTCAGAAGTAGAATAGCTCCAATAAATAATCAAGGCAAGTAGCTCCAAGCCTCCATGAATGAAAGCAAGCGACCTCCCTCAAGCATCCTCACAAAACTGATCTCATCTCCATCCTCCAAGAGCTCCTCTCTCAACAAGCAAAAGACCAAATGAAGAATGCGCCCTCCTTCACCCTTTGCGCCTCTCTTTGACTCTCAAAAGGAAACCTAAAATATGAAGCGTTGAGATCATCTCATCTCCCATCTAATTGATGGTTGAGATCTCCCCATTCATATTTAAGTCAATAACCCACTTTGGGTTAAGTTTCCTAAGTGAACTTTATGTCTCTAATTCACCCCTTTGTGAACTAATAATCATTTTAGGCCAAAATGACTAAATTTCACTTTATCCAAAGTCAAAGTGAAATTAGACAAAAGTACAAGGTACAAAGTGTAATGTCCTTCCCTCATGTGCTAAGGAGGTCATAAGCACATGGGGAACACCTCCCAAGGTACAAAACTCAACACTCCCTCTTACCGAGGAAGGTGTTCCTCACCAAGCCCATCTTGTCTCTGAAATAGACATGCTTGTCCCGTGGCAAGGCCTTGGTGAGAATATCTGCTACCTGGTCATCTGTAGATATATACTGCAACTGAACTGCCCCTCTCTGAACCCAGTCACGAATGAAGTGGTACCTGATCTCAATATGCTTCGACCAGTCATGAAACACTGGATTCTCAGAGAGTTTTATGCAACTCTGATTATCACAATGAATGACAATTGGAGACATCTCTTGACCGAATAAGGCAACCAACATCTTGCGAAGCCAAATGGCCTCGCAACTGGCCTGACTGGCCACCATATACTCTGCCTCGACCGAACTCAAAGCAATTGACTTCTGCTTCCGGCTGAACTAGGAAACAAGTCCTGATCCCAAACTGAAGCAACACCCTGAGGTGCTTTTCCTGTTAGTAGCACATCCTGCCTAGTCTGAATCTGTGTAGCCAACCAAACTGACTCCATCTCCCCTGACATAGTCTAGGCCATAGTCCACTGTCCCAACAACATATCTCAAGACGTGTTTTGCCCCAACCATGTGAACACTCCTCGACTCAACCATGTACTGGCTGAGTGTGTTCACGGAAAAACATATATCTCGTGTTAACCAGATACATAAGTGAACCGATCAACTGCCTGTATACTGTGGCATCCACCAACTGGCTATCTGAAGCACTAAGCTTCGTCCAGTTGGTGATCATAGGTGTAGACATGGGTCTACAGTCCTCCATCTGAAATCTGCGCAAAATATCTGCTGCATACTTCCCCTGCCCGAGAAATATGTGACCCTCCTCCCGCCATACCTCCATACCCAGAAAGTAGTGCATCAATCCGATATCACTCATCTCAAACTCTGATGCAAGTCCCAACTTGCACTTAGTTATGAGATCCTCAGATCTACTAATGAATAAATCATCCACATACAAAATGAGAATGAGCGTGTCCTCACCCCTAATGATGAAATAGAGGTTCGGATCAACATCGCTCTTCTCGAAGCCCATCTGAAGCAAATAAGTATCAATCCATGAATACCAAGCTCGGGGAGCTTGCTTCAGACCATATAGTGCCTTCCTCAGAAGACACATGTGAGTCTCCCTGTCACTCACCTCAAACCCCTGTGGCTGCTCTATGTACACCTCCTCCTCAATAAAGCCATTCAGAAATGCAGTTTTCACATCCATCTGGTGAATGCGCCAATCCATCTCTGCTGCTATGGCAATGATAGTCCCGATAGAAGTGTATCTCGCAACTAGTGCGAAAGTCTCGTCATAATCGACTCCCTCAATCTGTGAGAAGCCTCGTGCCACAAAATGGGCCTTGTGTTTCTCCACGCTGCCATCTGCAGCAATCTTGGTCTTGTACAACCATCTGGAAGTCACAACTGACTTCCCCACTGACCTTGGAACCACATCCCAGACATCATTGTGCACAATGGAGTCATACTCCTCAACCATGGCCTCTCTCTAGACCTGGTGGTCAACTGCCTGCGCAAAAGTCTGTGGCTCAGTATCCCTGATACTCGTCACTAGTGCCAAATATGCTCCCAATCTGACTGGCGGCCTGCTCTCTCTGATCTGGCTCTTGGGCTCCCCTACATTCTCTCTGGCCTCCTTCAGGGTCTCCTGAAACCATCTAGGTCTCCTCTTCCCTGAAGCGGTCAACTAAGAAGTAAGGCCTCTCTGCCCAAGAGTAACTGCCTATGGACTCGTCTCAACACTCTGAGATCCTGAAGACTGTACTCCCTCTGAAGTCTGTGCCCCATCTGACTGAAATTGCTCTGACTGTGACCCTAAAGTTGTGCATGGTGACCTTGTCACCCCTGATACTGGTGTACCTGACGACTGAGGCTGTGCTCCCTCTGAGACTGCAACTGGCAACTTTGCATCATCCTCAACTCCAACTCTCGACTCAAGAGATCTCGCAAAATCCCTATCCTCCTCAAATCTAACATCTCTGCTCACCACCACTTTCCTAAGTGGCGGAATGTAGATGCGATAGGCTTTCGACACCTCTGAGTATCCAACTATAATCCCCTGCTGGGCTATGGGGTCTAGCTTTGTCCTCCTCTCTGAGGGGACATGAGAGAAAGTCGAGCACCCAAATATCCTGATGTGCTCGACATTGGGCCTCCTATCAGTGAAGGCCTCCTCAGGAGTGATCTTCCCCAAAATCCTACGGGGGCTCTTGTTGTGCAGGTAAACTGCAGTAGCACATGCCTCTGCCCATAAATACAAGGGCCAACTCTGATCATGCAACGTAGATCTCACTGCACCGATAATGCCCAGTTCTTCCTCTCGGCAACCCCGTTCTGCTAGGGGTTGTAAGGTACGGTCATCTGTCTCCTAATGCCATGCTGTGCACAGAAGTCTACAAACTGTCTCGAGGAATACTCTCCCCCGTTATCCGACCGCAAGACTTTGATCCTCTTTCCCGATTGGTTCTCCACAAGAGCTCTGAACTCTTGGAGCCGTGTGAAGACCTCACTCTTGGCCTTTAGGAAATAGATCCAAGTCTTCATCGAGTAGTCATCAATAAATGTGAGATAGTACTCAAAACCACTCAAGGACCTCCGAGTCATGGGCCCACACACGTCCGTGTGTACTAAATCCAGTATCCCAGTTGACCTGGTGTCATTGCTGGGGAACGATGCCTTGGCAAACTTGCCAAGCGCACACCCTCTGCAAACATCCTGATGCTCTATGCTGATCTGTGGCACTCCGGTCACAACCTCTCTCAGTCCTCCAAGAACCCCATGATGTAGGTGGGCCATCCTCCGATGCCATAACTCACACAACTATTCGCTGCTGTCGCCACTCGCTACCAAAGCAAGAAGTGGCTGAAAAAGAAATTTGAATAGTTTCCCCTCTCTCACTCCAATCACCTGTCTTGAGGCACGTGGAGAACCCCGAGGATGAATCAGTACCTCGGTGCCTCTGAATGTCACCTCAAGACCTCTATCCTGGAGGGTGGAAACTGATATCAGATTCTTCTTCATCCCAGGGACATACAGAACGTCCATGAATGATATGGGTGGCAAGCCATCTCTCCGAAAAGCAACTGTGCCAACCCCTGCAACTGTGAAAGCTCTGTCATCTCCAAGAGCAATCTCCATCCTGATTTCGCTGACTCTGAGATCAGAAAAGTGCTCTCGAAGTCCAGTCATATGGCTCGAAGCCCCGCTGTCTATATACCAGATACTGGGTGTCGTCTCAACTGAAGTGCAACATGTGAGGAAAGCACACTCTCTTTGAAACTGTGTCTGAAAGTCAATCTCCTTTGCTGTAGTTGCGGTGCCACCCTTCTTCTTCTTCCTGTTCGGGCATTGTCCAACATAGTGCCCAAACTTCTTACAAACAAAGCACTTCACTTTGCTCATATCTCTCTTTTGACCACTGCCCTGACCACTGCTGATCTCTCCTCCTCCACTCCCCTATGGTGGGGCCCCAAACTTGGGACCCTGCCGACCCCCACGACCGACCTTCTTCTTGCCCTTTGTCCAAAGAGCAAGATCCTCCTCACCCTGACCAATTTGCTGCTGCTGCTGCTGTTGCTGCCGCTGTCTAGAAGCCTCGGCTGCCAACCGAATCTCCTCCTGGACGAAGTCATCCCACATCCTCTCCCATGTAGGCATGACCTCCTTGGCAACTATGCCACGTACAAATGGATCCCACGGTTTGATGAAGCTATTCATAGCTTGCCTCACCAAAGAGTTAGGGTCAACAACCTCGTCGACGGCTCCAAGCTCGTCTCTGATCTGAGTGAAGCGACCAAGGAATGAAGTTACCGACTCATCCTTGAGCATGCGAATGCCCCTGAGTCGGTCATGAAGAACCATCTTCTGGTTCTCATTGGAGCTCTCATACAACTTGCATAGAGATGTCCACATCGCGTATGCACAAGCCTTCCCCGTCAAATGGGGTATGATATGGTCATGAACTGCGTCACAAATGGTCCTCTTCGCCTTGTTGTTGTTCTTCTTGAACTCTGCCACCAAGACGGGAGCAGTGACAGGAATGGGGGGAACAACTACCTCGACTATTTCCCATAGCTCGAGGTCCTCTAAGACAAAGACCATCCTCGCCTTCCAAGGCGACCAATTGCTAGCCCCTGCTAGCCTGTCCTCAACTCGCATCTAAGATGCTGACATGTCTGCCAAACTGCACTGCCCAACTGATGCTCACTCTGCCAAGGAAAACACTGTCTCACTCCTGTCAACACAGGTGTGAAAAGAGACAAGTGTGATCTGACCTCACTCCTAACAAAATAGGAGTGAAAAGAGGTCAAGTCAAATCAGTTTCACTCCTACTGCGTAGGTGTGAAAAGAGACTGATGACTAGTGTCCAAAACTGCCCAACTCTCCTCTGAAAAATTCTGCCCTCTAACAACCACTAAATGAGTCAATGTCTGTCCTCAAAATCTGCCAGAAAGAAGTGTATGACAGCCACTCAAAATGCTGTCCCAACTGCCCAAAAATTCAGCCACCGAAGCTCTGATACCATGTGAAAATTCCAGGTCCTATCAGCTTGCCTTCTTGGTCTGTCTTTGACCAAATAAAGGCTCTAAGTTTCTTCTGTCAGGTAAAGTATTTTCTGCTGTTTTATAAGCCAACAGTTCAAAAATATTTTGCTGATTTGTT
>JASDQU010739139.1:132171-152035 GCA_032191745.1 Picea mariana
ACTGCTGAATTTACTAGATATGCTTTCATGCTTCAAGATCTAAGATCTCTTATTGATATTATCATTGTTTACTATAGATCTGACTCTATAAGCTGTTTGTACTTTAGATCAACGTAATTTCTGCTTCGAAATTTAAAAGTAACCTCTATCTGCATTTTACCCTAAAATCTAACAACAGCCACTCAAAATGCTGTCCCAACTGCCCAAAAATTCAGCCACCGAAGCTCTGATACCATGTGAAAATTCCAGGTCCTATCAGCTTGCCTTCTTGGTCTGTCTTTGACCAAATAAAGGCTCTAAGTTTCTTCTGTCAGGTAAAGTATTTTCTGCTGTTTTATAACAGCCAACAGTTCAAAAATATTTTGCTGATTTGTTACGGTTATGTTCTTGATTTTGGGTGCTCTAGCATGTTGTTTTTGTCACCAGAAATTAGTACATGCATCTCAAAATAAACATAACACACCTAAACATCGTTTACTGCTGAATATGAATAGATCTAAGAAACTAAATCATGCATTTGTAGACACAGGTATTTTTGGTCAACATGACCCTGGATAAAACCCCCCCGGGGAAAACCAGTTTGGAATATGTGTGTATATATGAGGAAAGCAGAAGAAGGGCTACAATAAATACAATATATGAAAGAACTTGATACAATAGCAACTCCAACTGAGCTGATATACAAGCTCTAAATCAATAGATGTGCCCCAGAATGGTGCGCCCCTCATGCAAACTGCCAGAACCACTGAATCTGCTCCAACTGTCAACTGTGAGCTCAGATATGAAAACCCTTCCACAGGAATGAAGCTCTAGTAGATGGCCTTCCTCTGAAACTGATCTCACTACAATCTGATGGCTAGATATCCTACCAGGTACGAATCAACCTCCACAGCGAATGCGCCCCTCTCAGAAGTAGAATAGCTCCAGTAAATAATCAAGGCAAGTAGCTCCAAGCCTCCATGAATGAAAGTAAGCGACCTCCCTCAAGCATCCTCACAAAACTGACCTCATCTCCATCCTCCAAGAGCTCCTCTCTCAACAAGCAAAAGACCAAATGAAGAATGCACCCTCCTTCACCCTCTGCGCCCCTCTTTGACTCTCAAAAGGAAACCTAAAATATGAAGGGTTGAGATCATCTCATCTCCCATCTAATCGATGGTTGAGATCTCCCCATTCATATTTAAGTCAATAACCCACTTTGGGTTAAGTTTCCTAAGTCAACTTTATGTCTCTAATTCACCCCTTTGTGAACTGATAGTCATTTTAGGCCAAAATGACTAAATTTCACTTTATCCAAAGTCAAAGTGAAATTAGACAAAAGTACAAGGTACAAAGTGTAATGTCCTTCCCTCATGTGTTAAGGAGGTCATAAGCACATGGGGAACACCTCCCAAGGTACAAAACTCAACAAAATAAACCTCATGCTTGAGCCTAGCATAGTGAAAATTGAACAATCCCATCTACGTCTCCCAACCTGTATGAAATCATCAATGTGTAGATCAACCATGTTGGGGAGGTCCTTTACAAAAGTATCTGCGTCATTTATGATGATCATTTCTTCATCTTCATGTGCAGGAGGAAGGTGAGGCATGACAACTTCACCTTCATCAAGCAAGATAATGGACACCAATGTCTCATCTGGGTCTTCGTCATTAATATCTTCTTGACAACTTTCTTCATGGATCTGTTCTTCCAACACTTCTTCTGCAGTGGGTGTATGATAATCCTCTTTAGTTTTCCATTCCTCACCGATTGTCTCGTCATCCACGTTAAACCTTCTCTGTAAAGAGCGTCTTTGAGCTCTTGGAAAGTATCTTGCAAATTCTGAGTAGCTGGTCGATAGTGCTTGAAAAATTCTTCAATGAGCTTTGTAGAAGATGGGATACTTTTTGGATCACATGAGTGTGCAAGCCATCTCCTTTGACTTGATTCTAGAGAAGATACAAAATTTTTCGTCAGCACATCTTCATGCAACACATTTAAACTTGAAGCATACTTCATATAATTCACGACATAGGTGACTGCTAAAGTTGGATCACCATTAAATTTAGGGCAACCTTCCCTCCACTCCGTAGAGCAATGATTTGGATATCTAAGGATATTCTGAACATCAATAGAAGGGTACACCTTATGGAATGCCCATGGTAAGTCCCGTGACGCCATGGTTCCATTACTTAGGGTAATACTTCAATGGAGTCACCAGATGAACTTTATGAAAAGCTCATAAAAAATGGAAGAGGGAACTTCCCTCAAATGGAGTCGCCAAGCAAGCTTACGGGAAAAGGCTTTGGGATCAAAGCTTGCCAAATTGTCGTTAGGGCTTGGAAGAGGATTCAAAAGCCTCCTTGACAATGGCACCAAAATGTTATTGTACAAACTGTAGGTTGGGCAAAGGCTGACCCAATCCACGAGCTGGCGATAACTGCGGGAGAGTCTACCCACTGTCACCTTAGATAAACCCTCCCCTCGCTTTAGTGAAGGAGAAATCCTACACAAGGGGGGAATCCCGGGTGACCCCAAGGGGAAATGAGATGGAAAATGAAGTTATGGAGGTGATGCCCCTATAGGTCAATGACAAAGATGATGGAGGGATTGAAAATGAGTCCTGTAGAAGAACACACGGTTGCCAAGTGATAGATACCTACAAAACAATGTTAACCCTGCCTGGAACAAGACAAACAATGGATATATAAGCCTTTAAACCAAGGGGAACAAGCAAGAAACCTTGCTGTCCCAAATTTGTAGTAGTTATAGAAATATATATCAACAACATAAAATGACAATGTCTGCAAATTTAACCATCCAAAATCTAGTACAAGATATCATAAATAAAACTAGTAAATGCTAGTCTAACTACCAATGATTAAAGTGAGATTTTGGTGGTGATTAGGGCTGTTTATTAGATGTTATCGGCAAGTTATTATAGCAGCCAAGTGGCTGTAGCAAACAATTGCTACAACACCAAAATCCAACAAGTAATCCGTAAAAAAGATAAGCAATGAGTAGTAGAACAATAATAGACGTTTACAAGTAAATTTCAGCGGGCTAGGATAGATCCTCCAAGGTGTCTCTCAAATCTCCAAAGGCTGTGTGCGGGCCATGGTATCCAACCTGTGGGCTTCATGCCCCAAGAAAGCCCAAGCTAGGCTCTTCCTCCAAAACTGTCCACCAAGCAAGGTCCTGCAAAGACAATGAATACGCCCTCCAAGGATCTCAAGTCAAATGCATCATGATAAGTAAATCAAGTCAATAAAAGAGTCACCTAAGCATGTGCATCAAAAACTACCTCATCAAATTAAACAAGTGCTCAAAGACCCTATGCAATTTACCAAGTTTAGGTATGGGAGGGTTGACAAGGTGATCTATTGGGTGAATTATTCCTTAAGTCAAGGAGTGTTTCCCAAGTGGAMCCCCCTCTAAGTCACGTGGAGAAGATGAAATGGATGGGGGCAAGACTTTTGGGCATGGGGTTCATGACATACGAGGGTTCGTAGTGTCTCATTTATGGGTGCCTTTGTAGAGGKTATGCTGCACCTTTGTTTTCAATGCATCCTTTTTTCAAGCCCATTTATTGCCATTAATTAATTTAGGTCCAAACGATTGGGTACTCCCTATGGGTAACATAAAGCTTGGGGGGCAATACCACAATGTCACTTGAAGGTTCTGATTTAGCTTTTACCTTTTTCCAACTACATTCCCTCTGGGCCTTCATCCCCTTCTTCCCATGAAATGAGGGACAATCCCTCTTGGGTCAGTACACCCGAAAATCCCAAAAGATAAGGAAGGCGAGGGGATGAGGTGTGGAAAGTGGCAAGTATGAACGAGAATGGCACAATGACTCGTCAAGGGGACCTCCCAGTAGCAAACCCATCCCTAAGGGTGACCACTTACTAGGGCGCAATGTCAACCACCAAGGTGTAATAGGGCAAAGAGCATAATTTCCAAGCAGACGTTACATAATCAAAAGCTGTTCAAAATGAAACATACTCAAAATGCCTCAAATATTGAAAGGACACTCACCATAATACCCGACTTGTACCTCATGGAGAAAGACCCAATGTCTTCTGGAAGCAAGATGATGTGGTGGATACCATTGTGATGAGTCTGTGATGTGTGGTGGTGAAGTGGGCCTATGTCTGTGCAAGTGGACGTTGTCAGCCATCTGTCTCTCACATGTGGCGAGTTGTTGGAGTTAGGAGAGAGGTGGCAGCCTTACCACTCACACTTGTCTCTCATTTGCTCTCCAAGTGGTGCACCCTCCCTCCTTGGGAAGTGCGCCCTCTTGCTATATAATGAAGCCCTCTCTCCCTTTGTCAAGTTAGTTGGAGCTTGGGGAGAAAACGCTTGTGGTATTGTTGCTATTGTACTATCATTTCATTTGGAATAAAAGACTTTGGAGGCTAGATTGATGTAATGCTCTTCATGTGTGGATCTGCTATGCAATGTGCTAAATATGAGGTATAATCTTTCTTGTAATTTTTTGCATTATAATTGGTGAAATTTGGCCTTCGAAACGAAGTTGTCTCCTATTAGGATAAGATTAGAAAAGTTAGGTTGCTTCATAATCTTATTGTCCACTTACATTAGATCTCTTTAAATTGCATGTCTATTCTGGTTAATTCTCATGCTTTTTAAGCTTCTTTTGTATGTAGCACCAAACTTTTAACGGTTTTTCTTTGTAAGGAATTTCTAAGTTTGCAGGTTTTCATACATGAAGAGGAGGTTGAACTAGGTTGCATCTTCCTCATACTTCAAGATTTATAGAAAGACATAGTCTCTCTGTTTTCCATCGACAAAACTCCATTGCCCAAGGATTCCAAGCTACAAGCTTCTTCTTTTCTCATTCTCAAAGAAAATCTACATCTTTTTTTGGTTACTTTTACTTGCATACATAAAGATCATAGGCTCGTTTGCAAATTCTAAATAGATTGTTATTTATGCAAAGCATACATGTATAGTTCCAAAGCTTAGATCAAAATTTTAAGTAGATCTTGCCTGCAAAAGGCTCATCTTTTAGCAAGTTTTCATTTAAATGTTTCAAGGCTAAAGGGTGTTTCATATCTGAAGTGCTTTAAATATAAATTTGGCAATCTTAGTGACATTGTTCTTGCTGTTTTAGGACAGCAAGTAAAATCACTAAGAAGGCTTGCCATTAGCTTGCTTTCTTAGTCTCTAGTTTGTTAATTTATCATAGGTTTTATTTGATAAATTTTTGTACAATTCTAACACTCTTTTGCAAGTTGCCCAAAGTCATTTTGGTTATCTTCATTGCTCTTTTACTTTCTTTTTTTGCAGGTTTAGTTTGCAGATAGTAGGAGACTCTACCCAATTTTGGAGGATTTGGACCATCCGGGACCCCTGGAAACAACTTTCCTCTATCATAATAAATTTCTGAAACTTGTAAGCTTGTTGATCCTCTTTTTATAAAGGATCGCAAACATTCCCCCAAAAAAGATTGTAAATCATTAATAAAATCAGTGGGCTACCTAGTGCCCAGCTTCAATCCCCCTAGGGGGGATCGATGTCTTTTGTGTCATTGCTTCATTTTAGCCTTTTGTTTTATTTTGCTATTTTAAAAGGATAAAATAAACCCACAGCACCGCAAATCAGTAGTTATATTTCATTTTCCTAGATTAGATTAGAATAGATTTCCTTTTGCAATTTCATTTCTGCCATTTCAAGTTGGAAAATAAACCATCCCCTCAGCAGCCCTAGTATGTTCTTGATCCTCGCGAGCTTGCTCGATATTGGGTTCCATACAGAACGGGAACTGGTCAGTGTGGAGTAGTTTAATAGGACAATCCAATAGACATTATTGTTCACTCGGGATCCTACAACGAACTTGTGTGTGAAGTCAGGGGGATACTCTCTAATGAGATTTGTTCTCTCCTCGTTGGACCTCCGGCCTTGCTTTTTGTACCAAATTGAGGGATAATCTTTAAAGGGCCAAACATTTAGATTAGATTTTCTTTTTGCAACTACATGCAATTCACATTATGTACATTCTCATCCTAGCATGGGCCCATTGACTTCTTCTTCGATGCTTGTGGGGATGTCAATGGGCTGGATGACCTAGGTCATTGTTCACTGGAGGATAATGCATTTTCTATAATTCTTCTTTGCAACCAACTTTAGTTTGGTTTCCTCATGAAGAAGTAAATTGACCAAAGCATTATTAAATACTCTGCTCAAATTCTAACATGTGTTGAAATTTTCTATTCATGGTAAGCAGAGCTGCAAACTAACACCCTAAATAGCTAACTGAAAACAGTAACAGCAAGTACAATAAGAATCTGCAGTACTGAAATCACATTTGTTTTCTGTTTTCAGATTTCTGTGGTGAGGGTTTTCGAATTCATTTGCCGGAGAATCCACAGTTAGTGTCATTTTGTCATCGACGTTTCGAATCCAGAACGGGATTCATCATTTGTTTTCTTTATTGATTGTAAAAGAAAACTGTACAAAAGCAATCATTACAAACTCTCATTGTGTAAGTCCTAAGAGTGATCCTGCCTACTTATATAGAGAAGCAGGCTAGGATTTACAATGCACAARACCCTAAACCTAGGCACCTAGAATGGAGCACCCAGCCTGCGTGCATGCATGTGCTGAAGTAGGCTAGGACTTACAATGCACAAAACCTTAACCCTAGGCACCTAGAATGGAGCACC
The DNA here is from genome assembly GCA_032191745.1 of Picea mariana. Taxonomy (NCBI): domain Eukaryota; kingdom Viridiplantae; phylum Streptophyta; class Pinopsida; order Pinales; family Pinaceae; genus Picea; species Picea mariana. The sequence continues at coordinate 138,843 of JASDQU010739139.1, forward strand.
CAGCCTACATGCATGCAGTCACTGGGCTCCTAGGAATCTGTGCCTTAACTGGAGAAGGCCAAACCATGCAAAGTTCTCCACTTCTATCTTTGGGATCAGTGCCCCCTTATAAAGCTGGAAATACACTTAATTAAAGCACTTTTCTTAAAAATGGAAAAAACAAACTCAAAATAGAAAAGCAACTTCTAAATCTGAACTGAAGCTAACCTACTAATTCTGGACACCAACCTAATCTGGAAAAGACTGAGGTCAGGAAATGCATGTGCCCTATAACTCCATAATTGCTCCACCATTATATAACCTCTGTTGCGTCCTCACTACTCTGCTTAGTGTGCCATGAAGGTCTGAAGACTGTTGAACAAGCTGTTGCTGTTAAATCTGCTGCTGCAGAACCTGCTCATCACGCTTGCTTCCTCCACTGTTATCATGACTCTATGGATCTGCTAAACCATGCCATGCTGAAGGAGAAACAGCTATACAACATGTAAACTCTAACAGATTGTGTCTACACTAAGTCAAATTTTTTCACAAGCTTTAGAAATCATGATCTCAATGCTCATAGCTGGAGAAAAATGAGTAGATGAAGAGGAGGTTGAAGAGATGGATTTTTTTTAATAAAAGAAGCAATATGAAGAAAAGTTTCAAAGGTGAAAGTAGCAGCACTGAGAGAGGAAAAAATGCTACCACTGTCTACAGTCAGGCCATGGCACCCAGGATTGCAAGATTTGTTGTCCTGATGTATCAAGGATAATGTCAAAAAGAAGGGGAATTTTTATATGGCCGAGGATTCAGGGGACGAAGACTCAAATAATGAAGAGGTTAATAATGAATTGGGTGATGACTATTAAATTTTGAGTTTGATTTCTTATGTGGATTATTTCTTTGAATTCTTCAACACTTTGATTCAAGCTTAATACATTTCAACAATATAGAATCATAACTGAATAGCAATAATCATGTGGATACGTAAACATGCACATTAACACCACATATACCCTGGGGAAACCCTGTACAGTGAGAAAACCCCAACAAACGATATTCCTTTATTGCATTAATCATGTAAGATCACTTACAAACATCCACCATGAAAACTCTGCTCTTAAAGAGTTTGCCAAGTTGATTCTGACCTGACAGAGACCTAAGAGACCTTGCTGATATGTATCCTAGTTGCTTTCAAAGACTGAGATATATCAGCTCTGATATGGGCTGTTGAAGCTGCCTCTAATTGACTGATACGTGCCTCTAATTAGCTCTGGAACAGATGCCTTTGTATGCTGTCCTACACAGCACTGTTTGCTGCCTCTATATGCCGATATACAACACCGATGTGCTGCCTTTGTATGCTGTCCTACACAGCACTGTTTGCTGCCTCTATATGCTGATATACAACACTGATGTGCTGCCTCTGTATGCTGTCCTACACAGCACTGTTTGCTACCTCTATATGCTGATATGCAGCACTGATATGCTGCCTCTGTATGCTGCCCTACACAGCACTGTTTGCTGCCTCTATATGTGCCTCTATATGTTCACCCTTAACCTGCATATAAACTGTGAGGAAGAGAGGGGTCGACCTCTACTTATAAAGGAATGTAGGAGAAGTGGAGAGGGCTCGAAATAGAGGTGTGAAAGCATGCTTGACTTAACTCAGCATTACACTTTAGTTCAAAAATAGAACTAGACTTGAGACTTCAGTTACAACTCAGCATTACACTTTAGTTCGAAAATAGAACTAGACTTGAGACTTCAGTTACAACTCAGCATTACACTTTAGTTCGAAAATAGAACTAGACTTGAGACTTCAGTTACAACTCGACTCTTTACCAGGCAATTCAAATTTCTCTTCATGGTGGATAATGTTACACGTGCCAATGCACTAGATCAATACATTTATATCATTTGCAATATTAGGGATATCGTTTGTTTCTAGCTCATAGGAATTTTATATTCAACCTAACTTTTGCTAGATGCCTTGACTTTTGCTCATGGCTCACAAGGCTTGACTAGGCTCACCGAAGTTTTACGTTCCCCCTGACTTTTGCACTAGTCTGTCTATTCTCACAAAGGTTGTACGTTCCCCCTGACTTTTGCACTAGTCTATCTATGCTCACAGAGGTTGTACGTTCCCCCTGACTTTTGCACTAGACTGTCTATGCTCACAGAGGTTGTACGTTCCACCTGACTTTTGCATTAGACTTACATAGCATCTCGTTCGTCCTGACTTTTGGTTTGACTCATAGAGGTTGTATGTTCCCCCTGGCTTTTGTCAATACCTCACAAGACTGGTTGATTCTCCAAATCTCCCTGGCTAGCCTTAGGGTGGCCCATATGATTGATTAGCTAGGGTAGTCCAAGCATATTCTGCCTTCAAAGAAAGAGGGTGAAGACAATCTGATAGTGAGAGATTGTTTGGGGGAATCAGATGGAAATATACCTTCAAAGAGAGGGTTTTTGCTAGTTAGATGGAGCATTGAGAAAATTTCTAGAGTTGAGTGGCGTTGCATTGCTGAAGACAGAACAGGAATGTTATACAAATTTTGTAATCACGCTTTTCTTGTTTTGTTTAGTTGTTTTATAAGTGCTGTTATGAATTTTGTATTCATGGGGGTGGGGTGGGGTGGTAGATGGAAAGTAGTATTCTGTGTTAAGTGGGGGTGTTAGAATAAGTAACACTCAACAAAGTATTAGGAGTCCTAATGTAACGATGAATAGCAAAGTGCTAATGTAGAGATGAGGAATAAAGGTCATTTATGTTAAGTGATTAATTATACTAATATAATGTTATACAAGTGTTGTTAGTTGGGGTAATTAGGTAGTGCAGCTATGTAATTCATGAATAAAAAGATGCTAGCACATTGTATCATTGACTCCTTCCTTTTAAATAACATAATTAATTTTCCCTTTGACTGTCTCGTGATATGAGTGTGTAACGTGTAAATACCAACAAATACTACTCTAGAGTCCAAATGTACTCTTGCTGCCTTCGAAAGTATACTTACAATGATTGGTCCAGAGGGAAGTGAGAGTGGTCAGTCTAAGCAGTGACCAAAATGGTTGATTAAGGACTTAACGCGGAATCACCAAGAAGGACAACCTGCCAGTACAGACAGTGAGAGAACAAATTAGACAAATGAAATGCAATGTCCTTTAAAGAAATATGGTGGCCCATAAGATTTTGTCTGGCCCATAAGATTTGTTTTGACTTTTCTTTCCCTTATGGCATAATTCTGAACTTCTTCACTTCCCAAGTTTTCTTCCACTTTATTCACGTTAATTTTTAATTTGTTTCATCTGGCTCATCCACTTAGTGGGTGCAGCTAAGGGCATTCCACTATGTAGATGATGCTTGATCTCATCCTGACATAAAAAGAACAATGATCCAAGGAGAAGGCCTTACTATGGTAGTTAAGGTGTAAATGATAATTTGATGCACTGATGGAAAATACTGAACCCAGAGGTCCATAAGTTGGTTGTAACTATGGCAATAATCTTTAGTTAGAGAAATAACCAAAATACGATATTCTGCATGCCTTTTAGAAAATCCAAAGACCTGATTTTGATGTTACTGGAGATAGTATGGATTTCCTGGACATATTGTTCCAAGCTAAATGTATATCTACGTTGTTGTTTAAATAGGTATGCAGACTGTGAACATTGTTACTGGACAGGGTACTTCACCAGTCGACCTGCTTTAAAAGGTTACGTGAGGAAACTTTCCGGGGTTTTGCAGGTTTGTGTCAGCTTTAAAATGTTCAAGTCAACTTCCAGTATTCCTGTTTATCGTCTCTTTGTATATGTAAATTTTGTTTTGTAGTGTTCTCATTCAACTTTGTAATTATCTTTGAAAAAGCATATTCCCAGGCAACAAGACAGCTGGAGTTTCTTGTAGGCAGAAATGAGGGAAAGCCTAACACCGATTCTTTGGAAGAAGCCATCGCTATTTTGCAGCACCATGATGGAGTAAGTGGCACTGAGAGACAACATGTGGCTGATGACTATGCTGTACGCCTATCACATGCTTCTACAGAGGTTTTAACTTTTAACCTGGTGACATTGTCTTGAAGTGAAATTCCTGTTACCTCCTTTTTGTTGTAGCATGATAAATTTTTGTCCTGTTAAAGCATTTTAAGACCTTTTTCTGCCTCTCTCTCTCTCTCTCATAGGAGAATGGAGATTTTAACAACACAAAAGCTTACAAATGAATTCCAAGTTTCTTGTTTATGAAATGTTCCTTGCTAAATGTTTGGTAGTCAATCCAGTTAATATGTTTGATTTATATTGATCTTTACAGGATGTACTAATAAACTCTAGGTATTTATCTTCTTTGGTTTGTAGGCTGAGGATGTAATGAAGTCAGCATTAGTATACCTAATGAGTGGTAACCCAAATTGTGAAGATAAAATTTCCACTGTTGTCAAAACTCATGCAAAGCAACATAAGGGATATTTATTGGAAGAGATGGAGTCTCCAAGTACTTCACAACATATAAGAAAGGGAATTGAGCTTGAACAGGTACAGATGGCTCAATCTAGTATTGTTTTTTCTGGTTCAAATCCATTTGTTCAAAGGTGCTGGAATAAACATAAGATTCTTCCCTTCTTCAAAGGAGAATTGTGATTACATTCATGGCTTATTAGGGTTCTAACTGGATTTTATGTTGCTTTCCTTAATACTCAGATAAGGATTCTAAGCTCAAGTATTTTGTGTCCTGTTTGCACAGTGCCCTCTAATGAATATCAGCTACTGTCCCAAATCTGAAAGCGAGCTAGGAGGCGGAAAGAGTCTGGTTTGCATTTTTATTACAAGTTCATCATGTTTTCTGTACCATTCTATGCTAATGTTTCGGTTCTGACTCCTGAGTTTACTGTCTTTGATATGAATTCAGGTGGTTGTTATATATAACTCTTTGGGATGGATACGCAAGGAATTTGTTAGGATCCCGGTAATTTTTATTCCTGAAAAAGACAATATAACACAGATTTAATTGTTGGTCCAGCAAAGGTCATGCTCATTCTTCTTACAGTTACTTCTGAAACCAAGGAAATAAAATGGTGACTAAGTATTACCGTAGTCTAATTTCTTTGTGATTAGGTTTGAATAGGCAGAATAGATGTGAACCTTTTTGCTCGTTAGTAAATCATAACCAAAAATTGGCTCCCATAATTGGTCTCTTAGCATATTTAAATGGTATCTAATCAACTATTTGATAGGGATATTCCAGTATAATAAAGGAATATTTCGCTTTATACTCTATCTGCAACAAACTTCTGTGGCCTTTTACTCAAAATAATGCAGCAAACAGTATTACACCAAGTTCATCTTATTCTACTGGTTAGGTTAGGATGTATATATTTTTCTTTCTCTTGTATCTTCTGGTTGGCATATACCTTGTATGGTTGCAAATGTATGTTTGCAGAACTTCAAATTTTTCCATTTGCCTCTTATCTTCTGTTGATTGCTTATCTAATAATGTTACCTTTGCTCGGTTAGACAATCAAAGAATGCAAACCACTGCTTCATGCATTCTTATAGGGGATGTTTTATCTTTGATTGTCAGTTTCATCCAAGTGTATTCTACTATTCCCTAATGTAAAATTTTAATTGTTCATTTTTTGGGTTGATTGAATTTCTTGGCCTTTTCTTGAACCTTGTGATCTTGGTTATGAACACTTATTGATGACTTCAAAGAGCCTAATAATGGATCTTACGAGATATGTGGAGATCAGTAAAGGTGCCAAGGCACTGGAAAACCCAAATAAGCTACTGAACTATGGTATCTTATCTCTACGTGTAGGGTTGTGCAACTTCTTTAGACTAAGTTGGTACATGTAGTGAAAGCTAGAGGATCATTCATTCAGGTGAATGGAGATTTCAGAATCTCTTGGGTTGATTTTTTCACTGCAATGAGTTTGATGGTTGATTGAATTTCTTGGCCTTTTCCTGAACCTTGTGATTTTGTTTAGGGACACTTATTGATGACTCACAGAGCCTAATGATGGATCTTATCGGCTATGTGGAGATTCGTAGAGGTTCTAAGGCACTGGAAATCCCAAATAAACCACTGAACTATGGCATCTTATCCCTAAGTGTAGGGTTGTGCAACTTCTTTAGAGCAAGTAGGTACGTGTAGTCAAAGCTAGAGGATCTTTCATTCAGGAGAATGGAGATATCAGAATCTCCTGGGTTGATTTGGCCTCTGTGATGAGTTTGATGGTTGGAAGACCAAGACTGTGATACCATGTTTATTGAGTTGGGCTTTGCTATTTTTTCAAAGAAATTGCATTTTATTATTAACTTTTATATTGAAATGAAATGAAATTTATATTAGTGTCTTTGAAAGATCAAAATAGGTCAAAGGGACAAGAAAATACAGCAAGCATTTGTTAGAAATCTCGTTTCCCAACGCAAAGATAGATTATTGCCTTGTGTATTTCCTTGCTTGCAATCAATTTTTTTTTTAACAGGAACGGTTGGAGTTGTATTATATTGAAAAACTGACGAACTTCAAAAAAGATACAAGTGACAGGGTGCGGGCATCCCTGTTGCTTCCGTAGAAGCCATTGTGTCTATCTATGCCTAAGAGATATGTGGCCATTGTTCTAAATAGACTACAATTCTGCCATGTGTAAATGGCAATGAACGTATTTAACAACAACAAAAATTTGCAATTCATAAAAACCTAAAGTTAGATGTGGGGCTGCCTTGGTTCATCCTGCTGAGCTTCTGGGTTCTCCTCTGCCTAATGCGCCTCTGTCAAATGCTGAGCTTGGTTCTCCTTTGCCCAAATGCGATTTGAGAAACCCGACACTATGGGTACATGTTGGTCATTGCTGGCGGCGGAGTGGAAAGTCGAGGGTAACTGAGATTCATCGGTGCCTACATAGTGCGCCGACTGTTGGGGATTTCCCAGGCGTTGAGAGACAACTCCAATTTGTCTTGTGTTCCGGTTGACCGCCCTGAGGACGATTGCCAATTCTTGATTGTGCCGAATTTCCTGTTGCTGCATTTGGGACTGTATCTCTGACATGCCTTTGCGGATTCCCTGGTTTTCCTGTTGGAGCTCGCGGTGTCGTGCGCTAGAGCATTCTTCAATTCGCCTGCAATCTGTTCGCAGAGCTTGGAATTGCTCTTGCAGTTCTTCGGCGGCGCAGACTGGGCAGGAGCAAGGACATCGGGACCTTCGCCGCATAATGTGGTGGGAGAACGAGAGGATGAGAGGCGAGCAGGCACTGTGTAGAAAAGAGCGAGAGCTGACTGAGAGAGAGGCTCGAAAGGAAGGAAGCAAGGAGAGTGCAATAGAGCCGAGGGAGATGTAGAGCCAAATGAGGGAGCTGTACAGGTTACACTGAATCCAATGGGAAAGGGTCAACAAACCATTATGTGAGAAGGGAGCCATTGGAACCCACGAGCGGAGGTGATTTTGCTCAGGTTGAGAGGAAAAAGCTGACGTTGAGTGATGATGGCGGATCGTTTGGATATGCAGACGGGGATCCTTAGATAAGAGGGTGCTTGAGTGACGGGGGAGGGATGACGCAGGGGGGGAGAGGGGAGGCACGTGGGCAACAAGGGGGGGCTGCGTGTCAGCAAGAGTGGGCGCGAGAGTGAGGAGGGGGTGGTCCATGGAGGGGGGAGAGGGGGAGGGGGGGGAAGGGAGGGGTGAAGGGGGGGGAAGGAAGAGGGACGAGATCCGGGTGGAAGAGGTTGGAGAGGGAGAGAGGGCTGGGTAAGATAGTTCTTTAGATTAGTCGAAGGGGCGAAGGAACGGGCATAATTAAGGCAACCAAACATAAGAGGAAATTTGATTGACAATTAGATGACTCTGTTCTAGGCTTTTTGCCGCTTTAGCCAAATTGTCTACCTCATTGTTTTGAGCTTGCAAGATATGGAAGACACTTAGGCTGATCAAATTCTTCTTTAGGGAGTTTATTCTTGAGCTTATACCTTTAGGAGGGTGTTTTGATGAAGTTGACAGACCTCGTAGCTCTTTTATGATATTTTAGAACCCCCTATAACAATTAGAGTTTGTATATTCCTCTCCTGTGCTAGATTTAGTCTCATATAGACTGCGAGGGTCTCTGCTCTGTTGTTAGTGACTTTCCCCAAGCCCCAAGAGAAATTATCTGTTTTTTGTCCATTGGAATCATAGATGACTCCCCCTGCGCCTGCCACCCCTGGGTTACCTCCTGCTGCTCCATCGAAGAAGAGAAGGGAAGTATTCTGCTGTCTTTGCAAGTGCGAGAATTTATTGTTGTCAAGGCGAAGTTGCCAATCTTGTTGTTTAGGATTCTGCCTAGGACCGGCGGGGACAACCCTTGACGACCCCCGAATGTAGTTAACCCAATCTTCTTCACTTGAATCCAAGATGCCTGGAGGGTTGAAACCGACTGTTTTGGTTCTGAAAACTTCTTAAATTATACCACAAATTTTGGCAAAAACACTGTGCATAGGGGGAAGCTTCTCACGAAAAATAGCTTGATTGCGAGCTAACCAGAGTTCCCAAGAGACAAATTTGGGAATTTTTCTCCAGAGAAGAGTGAATTGTTTTTTGTTTTTGAAGCTGCCAGCATATCTTTGCTTCCAGAGGGTGAAAAGGTTATTCCAATTGTCCGGGGGAGGAGGAGTGATGGGAAGGGGGAGGTAGATGAGGTTCTAGAGTTGGGTGGTGTAATTGCATTCCATGAAAAGGTGGGTGATGGTTTCAGAGGCTGCGAGGCAGAAGGGGCAACGGGAAGGGCCCTGGATGCCCCGTTTGAGGAGGTTTTCAGCGTTAAGATTTTGCCATGGACCAAGAGCCAACAAAAGGTATTGATTTTGGGTAACAAGGGATCGGACCATATCTCTTTCCAGATCTTTGAGGGGGGGGCTTGAGTTTCAAAGAGCAGATGGGTATACCCGTCTTTGACAGAGAAAGATTTTTCACCCTAGCTTCGAGAGTCTGGAATGAAGCGATTAGGGGGGGTGTAGCCAGCCAAATTGTTGAAGAGGGTGGGGAGGAATGGATTGAAAAAATCTGGGGGATTAGGCGACTTCCGATTGATCCAGTCCCCTTCGATGCTCCAGAGGCAGAAAGCGCGAAGCTTGGAGAAGCCATTAGAGCAACAGCAATCTTTGAGTGGTTGAAGGGTAGCATGGGTGCTCAGGGGTTCATAGTTGAGAATACAGTTCGTCCAGATATTTATTAAGTCTCCATTTCCAGGGGCCCATGAAAGCTTGACCTGAATAAGAGGAGCGACATTTTTGAGAAGGCGCCAGATCGGAGAGCCCGAGGGGGTGGGATGGGTCCATCAAAGCATCGTAGTCTGGAGGATTGGAAGTATTTATTTAGGAGAGCTAGCTTCCACCAATCAGGGTTGCCTGTGATTAAACGCCAGGCTAGCTTAGCTCCCAAAGAGATGTTCATTAAAGTTGGATCCTTGATGGCCAAACCTTCTTTGCTGTAGGGTTGGCAGATTTGTTTCCAATTTATAAGGTGAAATTTTTTCGTGTTCGTTTTGCCACCAGCCCAGAGAAAGCTTCTTAGCGCTCTGGAAATTTTCTCTAGAATGCCTTTGGGTGCTAGAAGTCCTGAGCATTGAAAGATGGAGAGGGATGAAAGAATTGATTTTATTAAGAAAGTTTTCCCAGCAGGATTGAGCCAACGACCTCTCAAATAATTCCATGTAGTGATGATGGGGAAGACAAAATTCTGGCGATTTGTTCTTTTATATGCCCTGAAACATACCATCCATAAATTCTGCATTTAGATATGTTCAGCTTGCCACCTAAAGCTGCAAGGAAGGAGCTAAGTATCTTTTGAAATCGTTTGGCGGTGTGGATTGTGGCTGATCCTAGTAAGAGTGTCATCCGCAAATTGAGAGTGGTTTATTTCTTTTACCCCTCTCACTATAAGTAGACCAGGGAGCTTTCCTTTCCTTCGTTCTTCTTCCAACTTTCGACTGAGAGAGTCCGCTCGCAAAATATAGAGAAAAGGAGAAAGGGGACAGCCTTGTCGTAGGCCTCTGCTAGCCTTGAAGAAATTGGCAGGACACCCATTGAGGAGAGGAGAAACCCAAGGCGTACTGATGCAAACTTTGATCCAATTGATAAAATTTTCTGAGAATCCATATCCTTTGAAGATTGAGAAGAGAAAGTGTTTGACTCGATCAAAGTCATTTTCCATGTCAAGCTTGACGACCATGCTTGGAGTTTTGGTTTTCTTGCTAGAGTGAATGGCTTCCTGAACTAGAACAATGTTGTCTGTTATCTTCTTGTCCTTAAGAAAGCCGCTCTGATTTTCTGAGATTAGTTTTGAAAGCAAGGGGGAGAGTCGGGATGCAATGATTTTGGTGAGAATTTTGTAGGAGGAGTTGCAGAGAGAGATAGGGCAGAAGCGAGAAAAAATGGAGGGATTGGATTCTTTGGGGATGAGTGCTAGGAAAGAAGAATTGGTTGCCCCTTCGACTTTCTGCTTGTGCAAAGTATAGTTTAGCATTTTTTTTTAGGTCTCGTTTGATGATGTTCTAGTAAGATCGATGGAATCTAATAGGAAATCCATCAGGTCCAAGAGCTTTGTCAGGATCCAAACTCCAGATAGCTTTGACTATTTCTTCCTCTGAGATTTCCTGAACTAGCTGATTGTTTTCTTGTTCTGAGACTATCTCGCATATGTTAGCTAGCAATCCGATAGCCTTCGTATTTTTTGCTTCCTCCATTGGTTGTTGGTATAAGTCGTTGAAGTGGTGATAAGCCTCTGCTTTAACTTGCTCGAAGGAGTCAATTTGCTGCCCTGCGCTAGAGGTAATGGAGGTAACTGCGTTTTTTTTCCTCCGATAATGGGCTTGCTTGTGGAAAAAGGAGGTATTTGAGTCTCGTGCTTTTATCCAGAGACTTCTGGACTTCAGACGCTAATGTTCTTCTTCTCTGCGCAGTGTGTGCTGGAGATGTTGTTGCGCCTCTTTTTCTTGATTCATCAATGTTTCCGTTACTTTTTCTGTTTCCATTTGCTGCTGAATTTTCCTGAGCTGCTCTATTTTTTCTTGCTTTTCTTGATGAGGGGGAGTGAAGGAATTTTTCACCCATTCTTTGAGTGATATCTTTACGGATTTGAGCTTACTTTCCCAGACAAAGTTTGGGGAGCCAGAGAAGGGGATGGTCCACGCTTTTGTTACGAGAGAGGGAATGGCTGGGTTGTCCAACCAAAGCTGATTGAAGCGGAAGGGGAGGGGACCAAAGTTCTGGGGGGTGAGGAAAGAGAGGGTAATAGGTTTATGGTCTGAAACTGCAAAGGGAAGGATTTGTGAGGAGATGACAAAGGGGGAGACGAGGAAGTTGCTGCTAATGATGAAATTGTCCAGGCGGGCTGCTATATGTTGAAGACCTGCCCGTCTATTGTTCTAAGTGTAGTTTCCTTTTGATGGTTTGATGTCTTGCATGTCCTAGTCTGAAATGAGATCGGTGAGATTTTCTGAGAAAGGATCTCTTACTTTGCTTCCCCCTTTTTTATCCCCTGGATTGAGGTGGGTGTTGAAGTCTCCCCCGATTATACAGGAGGAGGGGTCTATGGAGTTTCTGAGATCAGAGAGAGAGTTCCAAGTTGCTATTTGATCTTTATACGAGTTTGGCATGTAGACATTGACCACAAAAATGATGCTATTGTTGTCCTTATTTTTTAGAACTGTTAAGAGCCAGTTTTGGGTTTCTAAGATTGCCTCAGAGTTCCAAGTTTGCTCGTTCCATAGAGTTGCGATGCCGCTCCGCTTGTGGTGTTGAAGATTTTTTTTGTTGCTTCCAGAAGTGGTGATGAATCCATTTTAGTTTCCTGAAGCAGGATGACTGAGGGGCTGGCCATTTTCTTTAGATATTTTAGCGCTTCGGCTTTAAGCTTACTGCCGAAGCCCCTACAATTCCAAGAGAGAAAAATCATTAGAGGGTGGTGGAGGGAGCTTGACTGCCATAGGCCGAGTGTTCCGTTCCTCTATTTCCTGCTTTCTTTGTTGATGTGTATATAGTGTATTCTATGGTTTGCTGCTTTCCTTGAGCCTTTTCTTTTGCAACTGCTTCTTCTCTGACTTCCTTGTTCGTTCGTTCGTCTCCGGTGGAATCTCTCCTTCCTCTTTTTCTTAGTTGTTTTGAGTATGCAGGTGTGCGGTTGGATTTTCTTACTGTGTGGATTCTTGTGCTCCCTGCATGGAGGGATCCTCTACGTTTGACTCATCGGTGATGCCGATCAAGGGTGGGTCAAGGGGAGGAGGAGGGGTCAAGGCTGGAGGGGGGTCTTGCTTTGAAGAGGTTTCTCCTAACGGATCGAATGGGTTATGACTGAGGATAGTAGGAGGAGGATTGGAGGGGAAAGAGGGGGTTTTTTTGGGTGGGGATTTCGGAGTAGGGTTCTGATGTGGGGGTTCTGTGTTGGGCAAAGTGCCTGAAGGCCTTGAATGAGATCCATTATTTTTGCCGCTGGAGGTTTTTTTGCAAACCTGTTGCCATCCGTTTTCTTGTGGAGATGTTTTGGTTTCTGTGGGTTCTTGTTGCTGGGGAAGTTCTTTGCGAAGTGGCTGTATTCATGGCAAGATTTGCATTTGAATGGGAGCTGTTCATAATCAATTTTTTGGATGTGAATCCGGTGATCCAACTTTAATTTGATAGCTTCCTGGAGCCCTTTTTCTAGGTCTAATTCCACGCAAATCCTGGCGCAGAAGTAAAGATTGGATCTGGGTTCTGCCCTATCGATATATTTTCCTAGGGCGTCTCCTATGCTTTTCAGGACTTCATCGCCCTTGCAGTGAAAAGGCAAGTGTGGAAGCCTTACCCATATTGGCACTGCTGAAGGAATATCGGTTTCTGGGTCAAAATCGGGCATCCATTTGTTTAAATATAACCCTCTTGGCCCAAAGAAATATGGGCCGTTTCTAAAGATGAGATCTCTATTTGATTTAAGCTCGAAATAAAAAATATAGAAACCCTTACCGCATAAGAAGTGATTCATGCGTCCTTGGACCAGGGGATGCCAGTTCCGCTCAATCCAAAGATCTATTTGTCGAGGTGAGGGCCAAAGGCCCATAAACTGTCCGACAAGCGCTCTAGAGGCGAAGGAAAGAGCTTTTCTTCTCGTAGTGGTGCTAGGGATTGAGACTTCGAGGATCTGATCCATTTTTTTTAACAAATTGAGAGGGACTGGAGCGCGTCTGGGGGGGGAGGGGGGAAGCTATCCCACG
>JASDQU010739139.1:165355-183185 GCA_032191745.1 Picea mariana
TAATTTTACATTATTATTAGGGAAATTCTCATACAACAATATTAAAAAAATCAAAATTTTAATCTTGAAGTTTATGTATTACTATTAAATTCTTTAATTTTACATAACATATCAATTTTTCTTTTTATTTTGAATCAGTCACTTTGTTGTGATTAAGTTTGCAAGTGAAATCCCTGATGCTCTGATACCATATGTAACAACCCGTACTTGTAGAACAATAATATATATATATATATATATATATATATATATATCTATATATATCTTTTAAAACATTAATAAACATCACTAGAACATGAGAAACATTATAGTGACGTACATCAACAATACTCATTCTATTTCTTTCATTCCCTTGTACTACTAGATTTAGATACCACTTAATGCATGAAGGATCTACCACTTCACATATAATAACATACAAGCTACCCACCTAACCTATCCTGCAAGGTTAGGACCTCCAAGACAAATAATCAACGCTCAAGTTTAGGATTCGTTCGATTGATCTTGACCATTTAAGGTCTCAAGACTGGCTACTGTTCTGAGGAACAATGAAGTATCTAATTCCCATACCTTCAATCTATTCCGTAAATCAAATAAGGTCTCAAGGTCTGAAGGTTAGGACCTCCAAGACAAATAATCAACGCTCAAGTTTAGGATTCGTCCGATTGATCTTGACCATTTAAGGTCTCAAGACTGGCAACTGTTCTGAATAACAATGAAGTATCTAATTCCCATACCTTCAATCTATTCCGTAAATCAAATAATTTCTAGCAGTCTTATGTGCAAATTTTCTTCAAAATGACACAAAAAATCTGGTATCTTAGTCATCACCTCATAACACACTGTATACTATTTCAATAATTCATCATCTTACTTATTTAAAGAATAGGAAGCAATCCAATAAAATCAGGACTCACTGGGAAAAATGACAACCCTACAGAGTACATCCAAGTAGAAAGCCATTGATCTATATCACAAATTAAATGAGGAAAAGAACAACAAAGAAAAGCTCCCAACACAAAGTAGAAATCATAAGCTTACTCTGTACTTTTGTGAACCAACGGATACTGTGAAGAAATAAACCTGCAACCGAGTGAAAGTCTGTTCTAAGATTGAGTTAATAAGTTTTTGTAAGGAACCTGAAATTCCTCTTCTGGGTGTCACAGTGCAACACCTCGAGAGCCAACTCTAGAAGTGCGTGGACAGGCTCCTTAGAAGCCCAAGTTCAGAAGAAACAGTCCTTGGTGTCAACAGAGATCCTCTCAAGTTGGGCAGAGGTCTCTAACCTTCGGGACTACGAAGTTCAAAAGAGACAGTGCGAACATACACAGGGGAGGCGCAAAGTACGTGCTTAACAATTAGAATCCAGAGCTCAGGAGGGATGTGCTATTGAGCGCTGGAGTTCATTTCAAAGGCAAAGCTCAAGAGGGACAGCGTGTGCAGGGTTCAAGGAGGAAATCTGTTGATGATTGCAACTTCATGAGACATCCTCCAGGATACGTTCTCCTCTGTGATTGAGTTGAGTCGAAACTCTCTAGTGTTGGGCATACCCACGTGATGGGGCATCGTTCTCCTCCGTGTGAGAGTTGAGTCGTCCCCCAAGTGGTTAGGGCATCGTTCTCCTCTGGAGAGTTGAGTCGTCCCCCAATGGTTGGGTGTGCCCATGTGATGGGTGTATCGTTCTCCTCTGTGTGAGAGTTGAGACGATGTGGTAAACCAAATGATTCTGTTGAGTATGACGTCCCTATGGATGAGCACAGGTGGACATGTCCCTAGTGGTTGATCACTACTGGATGTGTGGATCTCTTGCTATATTGTCTAAGTGTAAGATTTACTTGTAACCCTAATTGTGATGTAAAGGGTACAAGTTGGCCCCACCATATGTGAAAGATAATTAATGGTTATTGTTGTAATTAATTATTCTCTGAGTTATTGAGGTCAACCCTGTTGTGCCAATAGACAACAACTTTTACTGTGTCTAGGTCTAGTATAAATAAGAGGTGATTTCCCCATTGAGGAAACACACTCACACACAAGTCATTTGTCATTTTGGAATTTCAGCAAGTACACCTTAAGGGCTGAGTGCGCATCTCTCTTGGGCGCAAGTTTCAAGGTAGTAAAGCACCCTCTTGTGTGCATTAGGGTTTTATGGTTGGGGGATCTTCTCTTGAGAATATAGCAAATGATTGCTGGGTTTTCTTCCCTTGAGTAGAAGGGTTTCCCAGGATATTTCTTGTGTTCTTGTGCACGGTACTTCTTCTTGTGATCTTGGTTATTGCAACAATTGTGAATAGTGTAGCTGCATTTGTTTATGGTTCAAGTAAATGCTAAAATTGAAATAAACCTCATGCTTGAGCCTAGCATCGTGAAAATTCAACAAAATCAAAGGTTGAAATCCCTTCGAAGGAAACCAGTGGATGGGATTTGATCATGAGGAAATCGGAAACCCCACGACCGTCCGATTAGACAAAAGATGCACACTCGTTAAAACCTGGAGACCTTCGGGCTTTGTCACTTCGGCATATCCGAGTTATTTATCTTAAGAGAGCCTCAGAGTCCGAAGTTACGAAGTGATCTACATCGTAGATCAGTGAGTGATTTCTAGCCATTGGATCTGCAGGAATTAATCCTGACCGTCGTTGACGGTAAATCTAGGACTGTCAGATCTGTGGGTTTCGACCTTCGCGATTTTGGAGGAAACGAGAGTTGCAACAGGTAATACCTCCGAAGCCCGGAGCCCCAGAGTTCCTGATGGTCGTAGATCTAAGCAACGTGTGAGAACCGTTGATCTCTTAGTATTTCGGGATTCGTCTCTCCGGCTAAGTTAAGAGGTAAATGTTAAGGATTACGAAGACTTACGAAGACCCCGAAGTTCTGAACTCTTGAGTAAATGTCATCCGTAGATCTAGTGACCGATCGAGGACTGTTAGATTTGAGAGGCTTAGTCCTTCGGAGGTTCGACAGTTCGGAACTCCAGAGGAGAAAGGGTTGTAGTTGCAAAGGTGACAAATTCTCGAAGTTCCGAACATCGGAGTAGATGACACCCGTTGATTTTGGGAGGAGTGTAAGTCGTTAGATCTCCGATCTCTTTGGCGGTTCGGGGGTCTGGGTGAACAGTCTAAGGTTGTGAAAGTGGGGAGAAACCCTGAAGTCTGGAGTTTTGTAGTGGATCTCCATCTTAGAATCTCGCGTGAGGAGAAACTCCACCAACCGTTAGATTAAGTTGTTAAAAGTTAACGAAGGAGGGTGGTAGGGCAGGGTAACCTACAACTATTGGTCAACTCATCTTAGGATCGAATTCGGCCGGTTAACACTTCGGGAGAAAAGGAGTGTAGAAGTTTAAAAACCTCCGGAGCACTGGAGTCTTGGAGCTTCGAATAACACCCTTTTTCCAACACTGGGTTCTAGCCCCTGGTCACATGCCTAACTTGTTAAGAAAAAGGGCTAACGTCCAGGAATGAAGTAAAAATATAAGTCCGGAGACCTTCACTTAGACATTCCAAGATCCTGAAGTTTGAAATTAAGATGCTATAGCACAGAGATTCCTCGTTACTGATAACTTTGGTTAACCAAGATTCTAAATCAGAGATGACAATAATTTCGGATCAACAAACACATCGAGATCCATCCTTTGAAAAAATTGAGATTTATCGTAGACTAAAAAGGGAGTTTGATAAAATTGGATATAATTTACAATCTGACAGGATCTCATCGTAAGAATTGTTTAGGAGCTAAATGAAATTCAAAAGAGGCACTCATTACAATCGAATTTACACAAATTCAACATAATCCATATTACCATGAATTGAAAGACAATTTCCACAGAGATTTCCACCATACAAATTTTCATTGAGAGTATAAAGCAATAGAGTTTCCACAAAATAAATTAATTTAGGATTCGACAAGGTTTCCAATCGAGAACTCACGAGCACAAAAATTGGACTTGACTCCATAGTTTACCAGAGATAAATACACCCATAATGTCCTTAATAATTTCAACTAAACTCTGATCATACAACTTCATAATGAATAACCTGTTATCCCCTATCCTAGGGATAACTAAGGAGATTATGTCTTGAGGCCCACATGTCCTAGACAAGGAGTACTGAGAGCCATATTGACTTGAGCCTGGCCCTAAAGGGCCCATCCTTCTTCTTCAACGCCTCCATTTTGTCAGCAACAACAACATCCATCCCATCGGCCTGGTTCTGAAGTAGCAATGGGTCTTGCTCCATGAGGTAATGACTCCGGGTATCATGGTATGTGTCACTCTGATTCTCAAAACATTTGAATATGTGCATTTAATTCTCTTTTGCTTCATGATGTGTGCTTAGACTTTATGCCTTTTGACTTGTCCATACCTGGGGGGGATGACATAATGCCTTAGCAAGTTGGTTCCCTTAGGAGTGAGTTGCCACTGGGTGGGTTTATGAAAGGTCATCGTCCATTCCTACCATACTTATCACTTTTCATCATCTTCCCTCTCATCTATCCCCTACATTGGTTCGGGCATTGGGTTTGCCAAGCTAGTAAGGGTTGTACCTTGCCTTGTGGGAAGAAGGGGCTAAAGGCCCAGAGGGTAAACGTAGCTGGCAAAAGTTAAAAGCCAAAGATCAAACCTTGAGATGCTTCACCTAGGGATCCCCAAGAAAGCAATAAAAGGATTCTCAGCAAGAAAAGAAGGGACCCATAAGAAAGATAAAACTCAAGACCTAGTTGGTAGATAGGGGGTCTCATCACGAGCTAGCCTATTAGGTCAATGGGCTTGTAGCGGTATGACACTATTGTTCATCTGGTCACGACGCCAGTGTAGTGGCTCTTGGTAGCATAGCCAAGAGAAAGGGGGTCTCATCACGAGTGAGCCTTCTCATCTTCGTGAAATGCTTGTGGGTAACGCTATCACCACTGGTCACCACGCCAGGGCAGTGTTCCCCAACTATCCTCTTGAAAGAAAAAACAATAAGATAAAAGTAAAAAGGCATTGAATGGGCTAGGAAACAATTACATCCATGGCAAAGTGCAGTTCACCCTCTTCAAAGGCACCTACAGGTAAGACCTACATTTCCCTGTCATCATTGCACCCCTTGCCCAAACATTCCCCACACCATCTCATGCACTTACATGACCTAGATTGGTCTTCACCTGGAAACACCCCACACCTAAGGAAAATAAGCCCAATAGGACGTCTTGGAACCCTCTCCAAACCTAACTTGTAGAATAACATAACGTCTTTGAGCACTTGTTTGGGAAAAGGGGGGTTTTATGCACATGTTTGGGTAACTTGATTATTAGATGTGATTGACATTGCTATGATCCCTGTGACTTATGAGCCCATGGAGGGCGTACTTGTTGTTGCTGCAGGACCATGCCCGACAGACAGGTACATATGGGGAGATGATTAGCTCGGACCTCCATAGGGCTAAAAGCCCACCAGATGGATGTTGAGACCCCAGTCGGGGGCAGACATATACCAAAGGATTGCATCGGAGAGAGAGGAGAACGTTCCACCAGAGACACCTTCGTAGGCTTGGACCCAAGGGAGTCTGCCTTTCCCCCTGAACGTTGGCCTTGGGAGGCCCATGACGTCACCCTTGTGACCCTTGACGTCACCCAACGTCAGATGGACATGATGGAGGCAGTTGTGTGCCAAGTGGCACGCGTGGCATGATCCATAGGCCTTGGAAGGCCTAACATTTTTTTCCTGGAGGCCAACGTCTCACTTATGAATCCCAACGTCACCCTAGAAGGGCATGACGTCACCTCTTTTGCACATTTTAGGGTTTAATTTGTCAATTTTATGTAAAAAACTGAATTTTTGATGTAACTGGCCATGTCAGCCTTTTTGACCTAATTTGTGATTAAAGGTCATTTGAATTGTATAAATAAGGGAAAAGTCCCTATTTTTTCATCATCTTTCACTCACACAAGTGAGGTTTGAAATTTGGCCTCTTTAAGGCCTATTGGCTGAAATTAAGTGGTGGGCAACTCTTGGAGGAGGCTTCTTTGGTGTATTTTGGCATTTTCATGGTGGAAAGTCTTCAACTAAGGCATATTGCTAGATTATTCTTGGTGATTGTAAGTGAAAATCTGCAATTCTTCTTTCTTTGAATGGTTATGGTATCTTTTACTTTGCATTTACTAAGATTATGAAATTGCTAGTGTAAAATCCTAGGAGGTTAAGCACATGTCTCAATAGCTATCCACCTACTTGATTTTGCTAGAAGACCTATCCATCGAAGCATGTGCTAAAGCCCTACTTTTGTAGCACTCTAACACCATTGCTTCATCAAGCTTTTATGTACCTCAAGCTTGAGCTAAAGAAGAAGGAAAACCGCTAGGGCCTAGGGTTACCTACTTCCTAGTAGCCGTTTTCCTTCTAGGGTTTGGTGATTGAGGCCTTGGGTTACCAACACCTCAACCATTCTCCCTCTTGTCTTTAGTTCACATATTATCATTTGTTTCCTTCAAGATTGCTGCTGCAAAAAGTGACTCCGTTAACCCTAAAGACATTGGTTTATACCTTACATTTGATTGATTGATGTAAACAACCCTCAATCCATCTACCTCAAGCCCTTTGCTAACTATTCCTAACCCTAGATTAGACTAACTTACTAACATTCTTGCTGCTGTTACAAGAGTAAGCTACAACCATATATTACAGCAGTAAAAGCTCTTAAAAGCAAGTGTTAAAGTCGATTTTACATTGCCTACTTAGCTTCTGACAAGTGATAGCATATTGCTAATTCTAGGTTACCATCTTGGGTAATTTTTGAAGCTTGTTTGAGGCATAATTGTGAATCTATCATCATATATACATTGCTGTTATAAATTTCTGTTTGCTTCATCTTGTATATCAGCTTATTGCTTTTATTGAAAGTCTAAGGTTTTACGAAGAACTAATATCTATTGTTACTTGCAAATAGTATTTTCTTGTTGTCTTGTTCTGGGCAGGTACACTTAAGCATATCTTTGCTTCATATTATTAAACCCTTGGGACTTTTTGATCAATGTGACTTGAGAGAGGGGAAGAACTTTTCTCGATACTATAACCTTTGCCTTCTCAAACCCACAGGTCACCGGGGACATCTCCCCTGGGCTTTCACCCCTAAAGAAAAAGAGGTGTCTTATTTAGGTGACAATGATAGGACAACCTCATGTTACGCCAATTTACTGTTCACTTGCCTTTGGCTTTTGGGCAAATACAAATTGTGCAATAACATTTTGGCGCCGTTGCCAGGGAACACTGAGTCAATTCTCCTCAAAGACTACACTTTTCGGTAAGCATTTCCTCAGAAGCCTTTACTTTACAAAGCTTACCTGGCGACTCCACTGAGGGTGATCCCGTCACCCCTTTGATAGTTTCAAGAAAATTATCTGGCGACTCTACTAATGACAAAACCAACCATGACTTTTCAATGGGACCCGAGAAATTTCAAACCTTTAGACATGAGTAAAATCTCGGGATACCCTAGGCAAATGCCCCCTAAGTATGAAAAATGGCTCCCTAGATTCACTRGTAGTGATGGAGCTAGAGYYGACTATCAYATGGGTGATTTTTGGGCTTTCTTTCAACTCCAMCCTATTAGTGATGATGKTGAAGATTTGGCAATGAAACTCTTCTCTGCCACTCTTCATGGCAATGCTAGGAAATGGTATGACGACCTCCCTGATGCTAGCATCACATCTATGGACCGTTTGGAAGAAATCTTTCTTAAAAGTTGGAAGACATCCCAATGCTACTAAAAGGACTCAAGCATATAAAGAAAACTGAGAATGAGACTATCAGAGAATTCCAGGATAGGTTTGAGAACTTGCTATTTCAAATTCTGGAAGCCATCGTCCTGAAGACTAGTACCTTGTTTATCTCTATACCAATGAACTCTTAGTGCATTTAGGGTTTCCCCTCAGTAATATTTCAAATTTCTGGAAGCCATCATCCTGAAGAAAAGTGCCTCGTTTATCTCTATACCAATGCACTCTTAGTGCATTTAGGGTTTCCCCTTAGTAAAAAGGACCCAAAAACGCTCCATCAAGCTCACAACATGGCTTTAGAGATTGAGGCAAATATCTCCTTGTCCAATGAACGACACCTCTTTACCCTAGATGCTCTTAGTTTGGAGAGATTAGTTTCCCTTGAGACCTTTACTGATAATTTCCAAGAAGAAGGGGAACAAATCATCAACCAACAAGAAGTCGAGGACAAGGATCCTAATAAGGTCTTCCAATCCCATGAGGAAGAGCAGGGGATTATTCATTTTTCTTCCGAGGAGGATGAAGACGTGGTTGAAGAGCGAGAGCCTGAAGATATCAAACATGATGATGAAGCATTGATGTGTGCTCCTCCCTCTGATGAAGCCATCCAAAATCCCATTTTTCCTGCACAAGAAGAAGAGGATGATGTTAGTCAATTTCCTTTTCAGGTTTTTGATAATACCTTATTCTATGATTCAGAGAATGAAGAAGAAATGGAACCCTTGGACAAGTTAGATCCTCTATATTATAAAGTTGAAGATGTAGAAGCAAGTCTTCCATTTGATTGAGTTATCCAAATCCTTGAAGCTCCTGCACAGGAAGAAGTAAGCACGGTGAGTTATTTTCCTTTCCAAATTTTTAATGATTCTTTATCTTATGATATGGAAACTGAAGAAGTGTTGGATGTTTTAACCCCTTCATGCTGTGATGAAGATGATGACTTTGTTGATAATATTGATGAATTCATACATATTAGAAAGCATAAATGGGATGTAATGGGATATGATGGGGATCCTATTTACGACATTGAGGGACATTTCCAAAAGTTGCCTTTGCAACTGTCATATAAGCTTGCTAATAATTTTGACATTTGGCAACAAGGAAATGATATAGTAACAGATATCTCCAAGGGTGACCTAGTTCTATGTTCTCTTGATTATTTTCGGTCATACCTCGAAGATTTTGATGAGTATCCTTTTGATCACTTGGATTTACTCTATGAAGTATATCAACCACTGTTGTGCTCAGATCTTGATAGAGGTGAGGACATTGCTTGTCCAACCCATGGTAATTCTGACAAGGTTATCCAACCCCCTTTTACTTTACCTCGCTGTGTCACTAAGGGTGTAGTTGGGAAACCTGTCCCTTGTATTGAGTTTTCTYCAGGACAAAGCCTTCTTTTAGAATTCAAGGGTATGTTGAATACTTTTAGAAGAAGTTTATTACGTCACTCTTTCAACTTTCCCTTAGAAATTTGCCAATCTTTTTTTAGGTTTTTATTAGTCCTTGACCCCCTAGTCGAAATAGGTTGTCAACATATGGCTCCACATGGGGACGTGTGTTTGATCTTCACTTGGAAAGGAGAGCATACGAGAATCCAGAATCTATAAAACAGAGTGCTCACCAATACCCAACATAAATACATGTATAAAATGAATAAAATAAAATGCTATAAACAATAATCACAAAAAATGAAATTACTATTGTACAACAATTGCAAAATGAAACTATGATACAATGAATCATCTAAGTAACATAATCACATAATGAATGAAATAATACAAAACTGAAATAAAGGAGAAGGGTTGGAGATACGTTACAAAGGGTGTCCCTTTGGACACCAAGTTGTCATGTTGAAGAAATACTTCAAGGGGGAGTCCTCTCACTAGCACGTCTGACTTTATGTCGTCCCACTGGCTGAGAAGAGTTGCTAGAAGACTAATACACTTTATTCTGATTTCTGCTTTTCTTATGTGAATCCCTGCTTCTAACTTTAGGCCACTTGGGACAATCCTCCTTAAAAAATTTCTGATGATTTTGCATAGGTGCCAAGTGAAAAGTTTTTGAACTTAGTTTTTCCTTAAAAGGCTTGGCATACCTCTTCATAGGGATGATATACTTCACATTACCATTACTAACCTTATCATCCTTATGATTTTCCATCATATTTGCATCACATATTTTACCTTTGACTTTCCCAATTTCTGAAAAATAAGGAGGGTGTGGCCCAAGAATTCCATTTGACTTCTTCTCACATCTAACTGATTCCTCTGATGATTGTTGAGTTGATGACACATTTTCAACTGAAAAATCCAACTCTGTTCTTAATTCTGAAGGAGTCAAATCATCACCCACTTTATCTAAATCTTCCTCAAGAAAAGGCCCATCAAAAGAATCCATGGTGTCCCAAACACTACAAATGTTTGGGGGTTCATATTTAAGTCCCATCTTTGTAGATATTAGAGAAGTAGACTCTATCTCATAACATCCCATCTCTAGTTCATGATACACAATATTATTTGTGGGATTCCTAAGATCTTCAACATGTTACTTTCTTTCCAACTCCCTGTTTAATCTAAACATGGAACCATTTGGAGTTGGAATGGTGGCATAAGTTAAATCCATTTGCAAATTACCACCTAAATCTGCAACTGTCTTTCTAGATAACAACATACTCCAAGCATCAGGGACATC
The DNA here is from genome assembly GCA_032191745.1 of Picea mariana. NCBI lineage: Eukaryota > Viridiplantae > Streptophyta > Pinopsida > Pinales > Pinaceae > Picea > Picea mariana. The sequence continues at coordinate 175,802 of JASDQU010739139.1, forward strand.
AATTACAACTATGTCCATCTCTATCATGATGTCCCAGAATGCATCCAAGTGTACTTGTAATCCTTTAATCAAACCATGCACCTTAATTGTTTTGCTATCCAAACTTGTCCAATTGAGCTGAAATTTGGTCCAAGGGTGTAGGGGGTCTCATTCCATTTCTTTTGAGCACAAATACCCCTAGCAAAACCCCAGGGACCTAGTTTTTACATTTTTCGTCAAATTTTAATTTAAATTACCCAACTTAGGCAATTTTAATAAATTAAAAAAAACCTATCTAGACTCGAAGGAATTCCGCAAAACTTTAGGAGATGTCTTACATGGTCATTTACAACATTCCTCAGCACTAGCTACCAGAGGACCAAACCATTAGAACGCCTTTCACCACTTTGGAGGAATTATTTGTGTGAGTGAAAAACTCAAGGGAAATTAATAAGGTTGGTTAGGCCAATTTAATAACCTGAGGAAAAAAAACACTCAGTGAAAGGGACTCCTCTAATGATGAATTCCTAAGGTAACTGACCTAACTATGATCGATGCAGACCTATTACATTATTATCCCACGCAGGGGAGTGGAAATTCCATTACAAAAATATGTGATGAAGGTCAAAACTGCCTTGTAGAACCAATAAGTCTCTGACTTGGTAGCATCTGATGATGCATATCTTCATGGTACATGGAGTTGACCCCCTAGTCGAATAGGTGGTCAATAGGTTCTAAGACAAAACGCCTTACACTCTTTGCTTGAAAGTGTGATGTCCCGTTCCCAAGAGTAGGCCAGCAGGGAGTGACTTAGTAGTCTATTTGTTCCCGTAGACTATAGTCAGGCACAAACAGGGAACAAGAGGAGAAATAAGGGTTAATAAGTGGCTAAATGATGAATTAAGCCAAAAAGCATAGGAAAAGTCACTTAAGCTAAAGTCAACGGAGAAATAGAAGAAAAAGGTGTTGAGGGGGAGACTTAATTAATTAATCACCCACCTTAGGAGGAAAAGTGCCTAGCTTAAGTGATGTCAACGAAGAATTAGAACGAGAAAAGTATAAAAGGAGAAATTCGACCTAATTCCTCATTATGTTATGATTTGATGTTGAGAACAGTTTCCAGAGGAGGAAATTTACCTCTTTGATGTTTTGTGGATTTCTAGAGGAAACCACCATATAGATTGGTTTCAGTGTTGGAAGACACACCCTAGCCTATCAAAGATACCATCCAGGTATTTCTCCATGCTAGTTCAGGAGTATTCAGATCTATTGCAGAGATTGCGTAGTGCAGCCAGTGAGGGCGCAAGGGTTAGAGAGGGTTTTGTGTAGTTTCACGAGACCAAGTCTTATTTCACCGATTTCTTTCGACCTAGTTGAGGATCAGCCAGGGCGCTTCTTTTGAGCTACCAGTCATCAGATTCTGACGGTGGAATCTACCAGGGCGCATCAGACAGCCAGGAAGTGCACAGCTCTTGAGGTGGGACGCTTGGGGTTCCAGGAGGTTTTTCAGATCAGATCAGAGGAAACCCTTCTGACCCATTACAGAGGATGCCAGGGCACACATTTGGAGACAATTATCATTGGATTCCGTCGGTGGAATCACTAGGGCGCACTCACAGAGCCTAGGAAGTGCTCAACCCCCCAGGGGATGTCATCCAGAGCTTCAGGGGTCATATTTTCAGTTTGACAGTTATCAAGAGGTGCCTAGGGATCGGGGTGCTCAATTTGGGACAATTTCCAGGCAGATCTATCGAGTATAGCCACCGGGGCGAGTTTTCCAGCATTTGCCGTGAGTTTCTGGAACTGCATTTTGTCGATCTATCCGTGCTTGTGCAGATCCATCCACATCTTCTGTTCACAGGTATTTTGTATTAGCCGCATTGTATTCCAGTGACAATCCATGAGATCTAGTTGATGATTATTTCTTTGCTTTCCGCATTTCAGTTGTATTTCCTGCTTTTCCCATATAATACATGCTATTGAAATTGTGTTGGTTCATTACTTCTCATGCTTCATATATATGTCCAAACCTTATATGTTTGACACACACATGCGAAAATCACAAAGCATGTTAAACAATTAACTAAAACGCATCCAGAAACCCCCAGAGTATCAGATCCGAGAGTCAGAAAACTAGTTCAGTAGTAGATATCCAGATCCCCTGGATTTGGGATATTTCAAAAAGTTGGAACCCTAGATATTTTGCCTTGTACTTGTCTGTTTTCATTGCTGGGTGAAAATCACTTAAAGAGACTTTGAATTCTGATTTTAAATCTGGTTTTGGCATCTTAGAACATCATATAGACAGATTTGAAGTTAAAAGCATGAACTCTTAGAGGCCTAGACGTTTTGCTCTTGGGCACTAGTTTAGTATTGTTTTATTTCTTTGGCAAGAGCATCATTAATAATTGGTTATAAATCTGGAAATTACCTTTGTAATATCTCACATAGATTTAGAGTTTAAAAGTGAGGATGCTAGGCTTGAAAAACCTAGATGTCTCACCACTTTAGCCCTGGTTTATGTTTGTTTTATTTTGTTTTGAGGGCATTCGATAAGTCAATTTAATTCTGGAATTTATCTTGTGATAACATCATTAAAATGGATTTTAGATTTTGGTCATTTACTTGGAAAATCTACATGTACTAGGGAAAATCCTAAATCGATTTGGTACAAATAAGCCTAGCTTTGTTACTTGTGATATCTTAAATAAGTGGACTGTTTATAAATCTTCTTAAATCTGGAATTTTCTGCATTCTCATCTCATAAACAAATTTAGAAGTAATCTATTGTGGTTAATAAGCAAGTGTTTTAAGTTCCATTGCATTATCTTGCATCTACTTGCTTTAATTTAGTCTTGTGCTTCATTGATAATCTTTAAAGGCTAATTTAACATCTAATTCAAGTGGTGAAATTAAAGACATAAATCATACATCTAAAATTGGATAATAAGAACATTCTCACTAAGCTCTTACTTCCTCCCACTATACACTACTACACTTTGAGCTTAGTTCACCTAGGGAAGCCCCCCTTGACTAGGAAATCTAAAGTGAGAAAGGTAAAGCCACTAAGGTGACAGTGGTAGCCTAGCTATAGTTGTTCTTAGGGTTTCACCCTTGTGCTTAGGACTTTTACATCTAGTGAGAACTTGGGAGGTAACAAAAGATACCATGGTGACAATGGGTAGCCCTTCTTTAGTGCTCCCAGGGTCTTACTTGTGCTTTAGGACTTTTATCACTAAAAGTAAGGGTTTTGGTGGTAAGGGGGTGTACACTAGAAAAATCACAAGGCACATGGTCTAGTTTTTCCAAGAATTCTTCCAATGATTGATTTCCAAAAAATGCATACAATTTAAATGATCCACTTTCTTTATGGTTGTGACTTATCATATACTTGAAGGCATTTCTAATTTTAAGTCTGGCCTGATTTATGCTAGTACTGAAAGGCATTTCCCTGCATTTTGCAAATGTTGTGGTTCAAAGCTTTACCATATGCTTACTTGAACTGCATTTTGTGAACTAATGCCTATGATTGAATAGACTGCTTTGGTTATACATATTTACCTTCACATTAATGTTGCGTTCTAGGATTTTAATGTTCATGAAGTTCCTTGGTACATTTATTTTTGTACTTGAACTCTAGAACTTCTTTTCAGTTTTGATGAAGGATGTTATAATGTTCATACAAGCTTTTTGTGTTGCCTTCATGTATTCTTTGGAACATATAAGTTATCATTCAGGGATTGGTTACTGCAGGAATCATTCTTCTGAATTACTTTATGGGTATTCTGCCTCAGAGGCAGTTGGACAGAATATCATCCAACTTTTCATTCCTTCCAGTAACATTGATATTGCAAACAGAGTAATACATCATCTTACTGTGCGAGAGATTTGGACTGGACATTTTCCTATTAAAAAGAAGTCCGGGGAGGTGTTTCCAGCAATGGTAACCAATAGTCCACTTTATGATGATAATGGTACCTTTGTTGGTTTCATCTGTGTGTCAAGTGATACACGTCACTTCTGGGAACAATCAGGTCATCCACCTGGGAATAAGGCATCTTTTTCCAGTATTTTTGGGGACCAAAGTCAAAGCAGCAGCGAGACAAGCAAGTCCAAAGTAGAAATACACCCTTCATCTCAAACTCCTCTAACATCCAAAATCTCCAATTTGGTATGGCTTTGAAATTTATCTCGTCCTCTGTAGGGATGTAAGCAGGATTATTTATAAATTCTTTTGGAAACTGCATCTTATATTGCATTAATGAACAAAAGAAAATATGTCATACATTCTACTTCATCAGCTTATTTATTTGATGCTTGCATGCTTAAATGTTAATTTTTTGTTTGGCTTCTTTAAACAGGCATCAAAAGTGACATCTAAGGTGCGTTCAAGGATACACATGGGTGAAAAGTACATGGAACATGAAGGTGGAAGTGGAGGAAGCCATTGTTCTGACACCAGTTACTGTGACTATGGTGAGGCAACGTCAAGTGGTGGTAGCACACCTAGAGGGGTTGCATTGCACTCACACTTTGGTACTTCTCATCCTTCCACACCGTATATACAATTGAAGAAAAAGGCCGAACACACTGCCAGTGATGAAGGTGAAGGAAAGGGTGGCATTTGCAAGACACTAGGCTTAAAAGCAGAAGCATGGATAGCAAAGAAGGGAATAAGCTGGCCGTGGTGGGGAAGTGAACATGATGGAGGTGAGCCTAAGAACCATTTCTCTTGGTCATGGCTGCATCCTGACCGTGAAAAGGATTTGAGACAGAGATCTGAAGCTGGTGAACATAGAGAAAACTATTTTTCTGCTGTGAATTGCTCAACGCTAAATAATTCTACAGGGTCATGGCATTCAACAAATAAGAGTAGCTCTAGCAGCAACACCAATGTTAGCAGAACAAGCAGTGTTGTACAAAAGGCTGAAGCAGGCCTAGACCTTTTGGAGTGTGAAGTTTTATGGGAGGAACTTACAATTGGAGAACAAATAGGGAAAGGCAGTTTACTTTATCCCCTCAACTCCTTATATTTGTTTTTATGTGCATTATTCTTTCTCACTGATTAGCTACTTGAAGCATGGTACAGTTTTTGCAATTAATATGTGTCAGAATTGCAATTGCATGTCTGACTGTTCAGACCTACATTTTAATATTCTTTTTTCAAATTCCCTATTAATCTATGGACCCATGGGATATCTATATTCCCTTGATATATATTTTTTCTACAACTTATCTGGGACTTATGCAGTATGGAAGCTTTTGCGGTATTGTTAACCCCTAGGTTTTTACCCTTGAAAATCTTGAGGGTTAAGAGCCAACATGCACTATTTTGGCTGGCATTTTGAGATTCACCCAGAGTTTAGCACTTCTCTTGAGCAAGAGGTTGGTTCCTGTTAGAGGCAGGTATATGATTAGTACAGGGTTATTTTGTTCAGAGTAAGAGTTGGCTTGGTTTGCCATTTATTTGAGAGAGATGTCTACATACAGGAGGTGTTGCTACTTTTTAGGAGACATGGTTTGAGTGGGTCTCTTGATAGTTTGGAGCAGTTCGGAGCACACAATGATGGTCCTTGCATGATTCTAGGCCCAATAGCACTTTTCTGGGCGACATGCAAGAACTTTCTAGTTTTAGCAGTTAGAGCTTCGGGCCCTAGATTTAGATTATGAGCACATATTATTGATCCTTGAGATATTCTGAGTCTTTTGGACCTTTTCCGGGATGATTTGGCACAAATTTCTATTTTTATCAAGTTGAGGACCGGGGCTTGCATGTCGATTCTGATTGCGGATTCGGATTCCTTCCAGAAAATCGAATCCAATGAGTATAATATCATGGACATGTGAGGACTTTCTATTTTTAGCAGTGGACACATGATGGTGGTCTCCTAGTCATTCTGAGCATTTGTGGAGAGTTTGGGTCAGTTTCGACAAGTTTGAAATTTTTGGGACCAAATGGATATTTTTGGAAATTTATATTTTTTAGCAGTCATCATCTCCACCAGTGACAAGTGGTAGGCTCAGATTTCGACGTGTGGCAGAGTATTAAGATGATGTGGCATCTACATGGCATCATGGACCAAGGGCACACATTCCAAGGATTATGCATTAAATGAGAATTAATTAAGCTAAAGAGGTGGCGCATGGGTGAGGTGGCATTTTCTAGAGAAAGTTTAGCCACTCAAGGCTAATTTTTCTCACTCTATTCCTCTCACTTTCCATATTCGCATTTTCCATGCAATTAGGTTTTAAGAATTCTCCCTAAATTGCTTTTAAACACTAAATTCCTAAATTTTAGGAAATCCCTAAAAAATAGGGCAAATTTTGATTTTACTCGTAACTCCCTCATCCCTTGGCCAAATTTAGCAATTTAACATGCGTTGGAAAGCTAAAATTATCCTCCATATCCTCCATACACTCTCACTCATAACTCACCCATGCACATTACTCACTCACATTATTTTCCATGCAATTAGGTTTTAAGAATTCTCCCTAAATTGCTTTTAAACACTAAATTCCTAAATTTTAGGAAATCCYTAAAAAATAGGGCAAATTTTGATTTTACTCGTAACTCCCTCATCCCTTGGCCAAATTTAGCAATTTAACATGCGTTGGAAAGCTAAAATTATCCTCCATATCCTCCATACACTCTCACTCATAACTCACCCATGCACATTACTCACTCAYACTTATTCTCGTATGCCCATTAATTTCTATTTTCTTCACACTCGTCTCCTATATATTGAATGGTTTTCATTGATTATTGGTCAGTTCTTGGCAGCAACTAGCATAGTGTTGTTTCTCATTCCTCTCTCCTTCTCTCTTAGTCTAGTGACTCTTCTTTGAGCAAAGTGATCATTGTACTAGTTGTGGACTTGCCTATTGTGGTGTAGCCAACCCTCTTGCAGGCCTATCAATAAAGAATTCGTGTGTTTGTGTTCTAACTTTGTTTCTTGTCGGTATCTTGTGAAATTTGCAGTCTGATTTGTCCTTTTCTGAACTGTTCATTGTGATTTTATTAATCTTTTGACTAGTTTTCTGTTCTATTTCTATTCTCTCTTCATTGTGCTAACCCTGCAAGATCCCTCCAAGCAAAAAATAACGATTTTTCCCCTTGTTTGGGACGGTTTTAACATGCTGTCCCGAACATATCAGCGACTTTTTTTTGTCAATAAATGCAGAAAATCAGACTTAGGACTGCAACAAATCACTCTAGGGACTCCCCCCGGAGGCTAGCAAACACTAGCCCAAACAGAGAGGGGTCTAGCCAGTGACAATTTGGGGCTTTTCTCTTTGAATTAGCCAAGTTTTCATCACTGTTATAGCAGGTTTATCAGCTCAATTGTAGGGTGTGTTATCGCACAGTTTGTAGCTAGGTCAAATGGCTATGAAGTAGAAGGCCAAA
>JASDQU010739139.1:250046-264156 GCA_032191745.1 Picea mariana
CAATTGCTACAACCAGATTATCCCAAGAGTCTGGCAAAGAACATAACAAAGTAATACACTTATCTTCTTCTGCAATCGTAATATTAACAGAGACAAGTTGACTTACCAGAGTATTAAAGGCATTTAGATGTTCTGTCACAGAATCTCCATCTTCCATCCTAAGATGATACAACTTTTTTTGAAGAAACAACTTGTTTACCAGGGACTTTGATTGATACAAATTCCCCAACGTATCCCACAATTCCTTGGCTGTACATTCTCCCAAGACATTCAACAAAACCGAATCTGCCAGGCAGAGTCGAATAGTACTCCTTGCTCTTCTGTCCAACTTCTCCCAATCTTCCTTCGACATACCAGTAGCTGGTGTACTAGTAGTTTGTGTACTAGTAGGTTGTGTACCAGTAGCCTGTGTGCTAGTAGACGGTGTACCAGTAGGCTGTGTACTAGGATCCACAGCGATCCATTGTTCTTTGTCTACAAGNAGTTTTTACCGTTGAACTTCTCTATCTCGATTCTAGATGAGCTCGCCATTCCTCTTTCTATACTCGAATCTCCACTGCAATAGCTCCCACTAAACCCAGGTTTATCACAGACCCAAGATAAACTTGATCTATCAAGAACGAGCCAAACCCTCAACAACAAAGGCATCCCTCTGAAGCCAAAAATGAGCTCTGATACCACATGTAAGTTTTAAACCTGCGAAGTAAAGCAATGCATATAGATTCTTAAGCAAAATAGAATTTAATCAATGGCTCATACACAGATTACATAGAGATTTTATACCGAAAACCCTCAACTGGGAAAACCTTTCTTATATTCATTATATCGAATTTCACCATTCACTATACAATATATACAATGTTTTTAAGTATTCTGTAGATACCAAAACCGTAATCCCTAAAACCGGGATTATTTTTAGTAAACCGCTAAAAATAGCAAAAACCGCCCAAAAAAATTTCAGAACGCTGCACGTAACCAGGGGCGTGCCCCCCCTAGGACCCCCCTAGGAAAGCACCTGACACACACGGCACAAGTAGAACACTACTACGAGGGATCGTCAGACGCAATTGTCATATCTGACACGCCCACACACACACATGCAAAGAATATAACACATACCCAACAGATTACAGCTGCGTGAGACATCCTCCAGGACACAGACTTGAGAGAGAGCCCCTGAGATGGGTGTGTGGTTCCTATCTGAGATAGAATGGGAACGTAGTGTTGGCCTCCTCCTTACAGAGAGTTGAGAAGAACTCCAGATGATTTTCCTGTGTAACGCAGTGAGAAAGAAGATCTGTTGAGTTAGACGTACATGTGGTTGAACACAAGTGAACGTGTGAATTCCCATGAGTTGGGTGCATCGTTATGAGATAGTGCTGAAAGCGATGTATTAGCCTCCTCTGAGTAGAGAGTTGAGATGATGAACTCCAGATGACTCTCCTATGTAATGCAGTGGGAAAGAAGATCTGTTGAGTTGGACGTGCTTGTGGATGAGCACAGGTGAAAGTGATCCTAGTGGCTGAGCACTAGTGAGTGTGGTTCTCTTGTGAGATGTAGTGAGATAGAGATATGGACATCCCTATGGATGTGCCCCTAGTGGCTAAGCACTAGTGGGTGTATGAGATCCCTTGCTATATTGTTGAAGAGTCAGACTTACCTGTAACCCTAATTGTAATGTAAAGGGTACAGGTCGGCCCAACGTTAATGTAAAAGATAATTAATCTGGTAATTATTAATTATATTGTGAGTTAGTGAGGTCAGCCCTATTGTGCCAATAGACACTTCTGTTGACAAGTTCAGTCTAATATAAGTAAAGGTAAATTCCCCATTGAGGAATCTTATCTTAAGTGTGAGTTTAGAAATTTCAGCAAGTACATCTTCTTGCGAAAAGTGCGCACCTCTCTTGGGCACTAGTCTTCTAGGGTTTGCAAGCACCCTTTTGTGTGCCAGGTTTTCTTGGTGGTGAAGGTCTTTCTCTTGAAGAATATAGAAAAGGATTGGCTGGGTTTTCTTCCCTTGTTGAGAAGGGTTTCCCAGGATACTTCTTGTGTTCTTGTGCATGGTATTTCTTCTTGTCATCTTGGTTTCTATAACAAAATTGTTTATGGTTTAAGTTAAATGCTACAATGGAATGAACTTCATGCTTAAACCTTGCCTATTGAAAAATCAACATGGTATCAGAGCATAGGTCTTGAAGAACCAAGTCAAAGCAGCTATGACTTACTCTATGAAGTCAGAAAACAAGTTAGAAAGGGCTTCTAGCTTTAGAGCATGGAAGACAAGGATTGACCTCATCCTTGCCAAGAATAAAGTGTTGGATATCGTGAAAGGAAAGATCATGGAACCTCAGAACATTGCAGTTATGGAGAAGTTCAAAGATAATGATATCAATTCCATGAGTATCATAGTGGACTCTATAAAAGACCACTTGATACCCTACATCTCCCATATTGACTCATCTAAGAAGATGTATGATGCCCTAACAAACCTCTTCTCAGTCAGAAACATTGGACAAGTAATGAGTCTGAAGAATGAGCTTCGTGACATGAAAATGAATGATGATGACAGCATAACATCATACTTTGTGAGAATCTCTTAGTTGAGAGATCAACTACAAGCTATTGAAGAGATCATTTCAGAGAAGGAACTGGTAAATATAGTACTCAATGGTCTTCCTAAGACATGGGATGCATTTGCCACAAGCATGAACACAAGGAAGGAGTATCCTACATTTGAAGAACTTTGGACTTGTTGTGCACAAGAGGAATCGAGGATTAGTGCAAAAGAGAAACCCCAAAAGAAATACAATGATCAAGCCTTCACAACAAGGTTCAAGAATTTCAGGAGTAAAAGGAAGTTTGGCTCAAAGAAGAAGCCAAATCAAGAGAAAGATATGTCAAAAATACAATGCTTCAGCTGTCGAAAATATGGTCACTACAAGAATCATTGTCCTGAGCTAAAGAAAAGGAAGGAAGCACACGAAGCATCAGTTGCCGAAGAAAGGAAACCCTCAAAGAAGATCAAGCCTGATAAAAAAGACTTCTTCTTCTAAGACAAGGTAACAATATTCTTCATAGTTCTTGTACATACCATGTTTACATAGTTTCTGTACATATCTTGCACATCTATTTCTTAGAAGATAAGATGTTCAAAGAGAAACAATACCTATAGAAGAATAACAAGATAAGGATTGAAGAAGTAAAAATACAAAGAAGTCAGCATTCAAGAGGAAATTAGAAAGAGACATGTGACACTTTGTAGAAGGCAATAAACATGCAGACAGAAGCGTGGACTCTCTTAGATGGAGGGAGTCAATTATATAATTCCAAAAGAAGAGAATGCATTCATGCATGAAGCAAGGATTAGAAGGGAACTAATCCTAGATAATATGATCCATTGAAGATTATGCAGTATCTATCCATGTTCCCATCAATGGTAGCGACCATGAAAAACAACACGTGTTTAGTTTGACTTTAGAAGAAGTCTTCTTCGAAAATAAGCCTTAAAGTATCCTTGGTTGTCCATCCACATCCATGATGAAAGGAAGAAGTCGGAATCTTCAAGGCATGGAATCTATAGAAAACTCCATGGACCCAAGAGCTAAAGAGAAACATGAAGAAGAACATGAAGATTCCAAGAGAGAAAGAAAAACCAAAACAACTAGTCATTATATCGAGAATCACAAGACTACCAGCTTTATCTGAACCCTCTAGAAGCAATCAAGCAGAAGAAATGAAAGTTGTGATGAAGAACAGTGTATGGAAGACTTATGAATAAAAGCATTGCGAGATCCAGAACTAAAGGTTCTCCGAGATGGAGGGAGAGGACTATGATGATAGCTTGTTCCAGACATACCTCTACCTGAGACATTATATCTCGTGCAATATCCATGGGTTGGAGTTTACATTAGACGAATGTAAGGACTGTTCTCCTCAATAGAGTAATCAAACAAAGAAGTGTATATAGAGCAACCTCAAGGTTTTTGAGGTACACCAGAAAAAGACTCTTGTATGCAAATGGAAGAAGATCTTGTATGGATTCAAACAACTTGGTGCAGAGCCTCCAATGCACAGCAAAAGTGTGGTGAAAACTTTCTATAACAGAGATATTGTATCAGAATGATTACTCAAAAGTCCAGGATGATGGTTTGCTAATCCATGACAAACTCTCATGATAACAAAAAAAGTACCACTTGGATATGTTCCAGTTTGAGCCTTGCCACTATGTTATGAGCTAGCAGGAAACAAAAGAGTTGAATCCAACTATGATATACTATAATGATCAAAGCTATATGAAGCCTTCAGAGAAAACCAGTGTTCCAGAAAGATTGAAGTACATTGAAATCGAGCATTACATTCTCCATGATGAAGTCTAGAAAAGAGAAGTGATTCTCCAATATCTATCTCCACAGATGAGCAGATAGCAGACATTTTGGTAAAGCCTTTGTCCAAGATGAGGGAGTTTGCGTACTCAAGAAACAAGTTGAAGCTCGTGGAGACGACTTCCTTATTAAAAGGGAAGAGATGACTCCCAGGTTGGGAGGGAGCATCAATGTGCTATTGATTTATGGACAGTCATTTTTCAAGTTCGAAAAATGGTCCATGATGAGCAGTTCCTTTCCAGTTCGGAAAGTGGCTTGAGATTTTTGACGGAAAAGCATTTTCCAGTTCAGAAAATGCTCCAGATCGAATAGTCATTTTCGTAATGAAAATGGTTCGATAGATTGTTGATGTACCATAGACAGCGATTCCCCTTATGGCCAGTGTGGGGGAATGGTCTAGGACAGTCTCTCTTCTTGGCAATCACTCTCAGTAGTGGTCAAGAAGACTAGTCCGCCTCGTTGGACAGTCATTCTTTCAAAGCTCACAGTTGTGAGCAGTTTTCGAAGAATGGTTCGTTTTGGAGGTTGGTGCAAGACAGTCATTTCCTTAGGAAATGGTCCGGACAGTCATTCCCTAGGGCAGATTCATTCTCTCCAAGTTGCACTTTGTTTAGTGCCGAAGGAATGGCCCTGATAGGTGAATGGTCCACATTCAACAATCAGGGATAGRGATTCCCTAGGGCAGACTCATTCTCTCCAGGTTGCACTTTGTTTAGTGTCGGAGGAATGGCCCAGATAGTTGAATGGTCCAGGCTCAGAAATCAGGACAATCATTCTTCTATGCTTYAGAAGAATAGTCCAATAGCTCATGATTGATGTTTTACCTTCTCAGGGCAGATGCTCTTCCAAATCTTACATATGTGAGTGGAAGAATGGCCTAGATGATTCAGTTTATATCATGACATTGTTTTTCTATGCAGGTTGATATCAGATGATATGATTGCTATGGAGACTGTATGTCTCTGGACAGTAGATGTATGCTATTATGGTGGGATGTGTTCCACTGGTTGTGACTATGTGTCACTGATTAAGTAGTTGTGTGCTACTTGGTGTGGTAGTGTACCACTGGATTGTAGTTGTGTACTACTATGGATAGACACAGTTGTGTTCTATTGAATGACATTGTTCTGATTGCCATGTAGACTATCAGTAGTGTTGAAAATGATTATTAGCTAGATGGATGGTCAGTGTACTGATGGACAGACATTCTCCAAACAGAAAATGGTCAAGGACATTTATTCTTCTAGGACATATGCCCGGATTAGAAGAATGGTTCTTGTATCACTCTTTGGAGTGAGTGACTTATTTAGCATCATGTTTGATTACTCAGATGGAGTATGGTTTCGAGAGATGATGTAGTTGATGTTGTCAGATGACACTGATAGTGATAATGGTGCTCGTGATCTAATCATGAGATAGTCTATAAAACTATGATGATGCTATCGATTCAATGGTATGTTTGTGCTCAAGACCATTGCCTTCAATACCATACTCCTAACCAACAGGCACTTCGTGACTCGCAACTTTGGGAATCTAAGTATGAGAACTCGATTCTCCCAACTCCAGATATCTGAAGTGGAGACTAGCAATGTGCTAGCTCCTCCCTTAACCTTCACTAATGTGACCATGGCTGTGACCAAACGCCTATTCAAAAACGCGCTTCTCGATCTCGGTCTAGTGAGCGCTAGCTTTGTTTCTCGATATGACCTTGGGCGATGATCTCATGTTACCACGTGATTGCGGGCACGTCCAAAGGTGGTTTGAATCAAACTACTTTTTGCCCCGCAATTTACCTCGAGCCTCCACGTGTCCTTTTTCCAAAACCGTGGTTTTGATTGCAGCCCGCCTTCAACTTTTTAAAGATCACACATCTTCAATCCCTGCAATGCGACGGGACCGTCGATCTCACAATCTTGACGATGCTCTTGAATGGACGGTTCACATTTCTTCTTTCACGATCTGCGGATCAGATCTAACCTTCCTAAATCAACGGTTGTGATTTATTTCGTGATCCAGGCTTTGGGAGTTTCAAATCTCAAACCCTACTTTCTTTCGTACACCAATCTTCCGGAGTCGATGATCTGTGGACACCTGTCCTTCTCAATCGACGGCTCTGCCTCCACTACGAAAATTTGATCTTTCAACCAGATCAACAGTTTTGCAACTCCTTTCTCAATCAACAGTCGAGATCTCTTTTGGGTCTCCGGACTTCTGAAATCTCAAGTCTCAAACTTTACTTCCCCTCGAAGTATGCAGATTACTGCCACGTGTCCTCTTGGATCGGACGGGTGTGGCTTACTTCAGGTCTTTACGCCACGTCTTTTCTGGATCAGACGACCCAGATTTACTTCGAATGATCTGACACTTGAGATCTTCTTCGGACGATCTGACGATTGCGATCTACTTTGGATGATCCGACAGTCGAGAATTTATTTCGGCTTTCCAGGTCTCCAGGCTTCGGGAATTTCAAAACTCAAACTGACACTCTGGATCAGACAGCCCAGATTTACTTCGGACGATCTGACGCTTGAGATATTCTTCGGACGATCTGACGACTACGATCTAATTCGGATGATCCGACGGACGAGAATTTATTTTGACTTTCCAGGTCTCCGAGCTTCGGGAATTTCAAAACTCAAACTGACGCTCTAGATCAGACAGCCCAGATTTACTTCGGACGATCTGACGCTTGAGATCTTCTTCGGATGATCTGACGATTGAGATTTACTTTGGATGATCCGGCAGTCGAGAATGTATTTTGGCTCTCCAGTTTTTCGGGCTTCGGGTATTTCAAATCTCAACTGGAAATTCTTGAAGTGATTTCTCCGGAGCGTAACCTCCTCATAACTTTAGGCCCGTAATGAATGATGTTCGTTTGATCAAGATCTTAGATCAACGGCTCGATCTGTCTACGATGCAGCTTTGCCTTGGATTAAATCCAACGGCTCTCCATCTTTGCTTATCCTATCCTTCCACTTTATTCGATTCGACGGCTGACGAAGATTCGGATAATCGAATTCTCAACCCTTGTGCCCCGTTTATCATATCCTTCACTTAATTTGATTCGACGACTGACGGATGTTCGGGTGATTGAAATCTCAGATCTTTCAGCTTATCTTGTCCTTCCACTCAAAAGTGATCCAATGGCTATCGGGTATTCGAATTCTCAGCGGCCCTGGTTTGTCCGGTGGAGATTTTTTATCATGATCACGTTTTTGTGTTCCCTTCTAAGCTTTGATCTCTACATATTGTTCGCTTCTCCTCCTGAGCTTATGTTGTTCCGGTTTTCCATCGTCGTTGTTGTTCTTTCCATCAATGACAAGCACACTCTTCCCGTAAAAAATGCCAACAATCATGGAGTACCATTTGTAAAGCACATATAAGATGAAGGGCACTTGAGATGAGATACCATTGTAGAGTTTTCGAAGAAAATCATGTGTTTCTGATGGATCAAGTGGAAGAACATGCCTGAATCTGAAGGGATGAGCAAGTGAACTCATAGATGCAACATCATCATACTTGATGCAGGAGCATCANCCCTCAATCAAAATTGAAATTCAAACCTTCTTGAAGATGGACGTGGCCATGAGGACACAAATTCCTTGTATTTTGTGTAAAACGATTATATTTGTTAATTGTTGTTGTGATATTTCCTGATTTGAGGGATTGTTAGTGATATTAGGGATTAGATCAGATCTGCCATGATTCAATCCTTATTGTATTGAGTGGTTTAAATCATAATCCTTTGCATTATTGAGGAGAAGTCAGAGCACAATGTAGATTTAGTCAAGTGGCTAGGCCAGAAAGGCCATATTATGCATCATTTGAGCTCAAATAAATAGAACTGTGTGTTTTTTTATGTATGTCGTGAGTCTAAGATTCATGTGTTGAATCCGTTTGTGTAGATTCTATAGATTGTAATTAGTTTGGATGCATATTGTATGTGTAATGAGAAACCACGAGTAAATGAGAGCCACAGGTCTGAAATCGTAAGGTTGAAAGAGAGAGCTTATAGTTTTGCAGTTGTGAGGAGTGTGCCTACATCATGGTGAGAAAACGTTGTATCCCAGCGAGTAAGACTCACCATTGATCACGTGAGGATCAATGGTGATTTGATTCTAAACAATATCACAGACCATTCATTTCCCAGTGCAAATCAACGTCAATTCATGAGTCAAAGGGTGAAGGAAATCACATTGATCCATTGTGGAATCAATAGCGTGGCCTGAGAAGAAATCTAGATGTCCTTTTTGAATCAGGATCGATGGCTATAAATATTCAAACGGACCGGAATGCCTTGTTGTGAGTCTAGAAGAGAGAAGGGAAAAGGATGGATGGGTGATCTTTCGATTAGATCAATGTTCTAATGTTTGGACTTGGTGCACAATGCAAAGGGGGTTACAAAGGATTATTGAGCACCTTTAGAACTAGCCTCTGGATTTGGGGCGAAGTCATATGAGAGGTAGTACCAGGGAGCCGCAAATTGGAGAAAGAATCATGCATGGATTTGGAAGGTTGTTGCCATGGACATTATCAGTGCATTTTGTGGGCCCATAACCCACAGGTCTGAAGATGAGGCATGTTGTACCACAGATCTTCTCGACCCTGAATTGGTCTTTCATCAATACTCAAGCATGTCTGTAAAGGTCGTTACCCTCAAGGGAAACAACGTCTAAGGTTCTAGAGATGAAAATTAAAATGTAAGCTACATAAATTTCAAATCTACTTAAGCAAAAAGGAAAAAGGAATTTTATTTTAATTTTGGCTAGAACATGAATAGACTAGTGCCTAGTTTATTAATTATGCATATGAGGTCAACTAAGGCTCCTCTTGAGACGTTGTAGGTGGACTAAAAAAATAGCTAAGGTTGAACACTACAAACCTTACCAAATCATTTTAGTGGCCTAACAAATTTCAATATTGTTAGAGGAAAAATCCTCACTCAAAATCTTCCAATAGTCTTAAGAAGGGATCTATCAATAAAAGGACAAGAGGGCGTACAACCAACACTGGAGAAGTATTACCACACTTGACACATTTAAAAATAAATACCACAAGGATTTAAAGAGAAGGCACTTACTCATCAAATCGATACAAAAGACCATTGATCCATTGGCATCCATCCATTTTCCTAAGCATCTACATAGACAAAATTTCCAAGTGAGTTCTAATTAACCATCCATAGCATGAACCAAAAAGTAGGAAAACAATTCTCTCCACAAGCTTCTAGCAAAGTTCACAATGAGAGGTGTTTCTCTTATATAGAAAAGAGATCTAACAACCTTCTCAATAGAAAAAGAATTTATTCCTAGTGTTAATGTTTATACCATTATTATTGTTCTTTGCATTTCAATAGATAAGAGCATCATAAGAACAAGATCACTGAGAAATACACATTCACAAGAGACACAACATTTATCCTGGGAAACCCTCTAGGGGAAGAAAACCCAGCAAAAACTTCCTTTTCATAAATAGCTTATACAATGTTCAAGAGATAACTCAAACCAATACAGATAGTCCTCCCCAAGAGATGCGCCACTCTTCTTCTCCTCTCTCTAATTGGTAATTGCAACTTGCCTCATAAGATAATGAGCAAGTGAGTTGTATGTTAAAGTGAGGCGCTAGCCTCCTATATATATAAGACTAGCACGTGTGAAAGGGTTTCACTGGCAAGGCCGACCTCTCACTCTGGGTGGGTAAACCCACCTTTAAATTAATTTTGGGTCTCAATAATAACTGTTGGGGCCGACTTCTTATTCTGCCCATTATAATTGTCCGATGACCAATCCGCAAAAGGGGATTTGGTCCTAATACAATTACCGACATGATTAATCCACAATGGGGATTAATCCTAATAATAAAATAATAAGAAGAAGAAGAATTCTCTTCGCAGTTACATTATTTTAACACTCCCCCTTAACAAGAAGGGTATTCTTCATCAGCATCAGGCGAGAGAGGTCTGCATCATCAATGGCATCAGGAGGACAGTGTCGTCAATATCATCTTAAAACATTGGCTAGCATATTTACGAGTCATCAGAAGTTTTCTTCATCGGAAGCATCATCATTCTCGAAAGAATGCTATCATCATCTGCATCAAATATGTATCAGTAAAAAAATGATACCTCATCACAGCACTAGGCTGGCAGTACTACACTGGCTCAATGTCACAGCTGTTAAGTTGGTAGCTCAGTGTCGGTCACATCTTGCTTTACGTCTAACAACTAGGTCAGAAGCAAGGAATATCATCATCTCGCTTTACGTCTAACAACTAGGTCAGAAGCGAGGAATCACAACGTTATGCTTTACGTCTAACAACGAGGTCAGAAGCATGACTCATCTTGCTTTACGTCTAACAACGAGGTCAGAAGCAAGGAACACATCAACATCTCGCTTTACGTCTAACAACGAGGTTAGAAGCGAGGAATCATATTGCTTTACATCTAACAGCTAGGTCAAAAGAAAGGAATCCACAGCGTCGTGCTTTACGTCTAACAATGAGGTCAAAAGCAATGACTCATCTTGCTTTACGTCTAACAGTGAGGTCAGAAGCAAGGAACACAGAGTGTCATGCTTTATGCCTAACAGCGAGGTCAGAAGCAATGACTCATCTTGCTTTACGTCTAACAGCGAGGTCAGAAGCAAGGAACACACAGCGTCATGCTTTACGTCTAACAACAAGGTCAGAAGCAATGACTCATCTTGCTTTACGCCTAACAATGATGTCAAAAGCAAGGAAAATATATATACTCCCCCTTTCAGAGAGGGTCCTTTTGGACTATACCAAGCTTATCTCAAAAGTGTTCAAACTTTCCACGAGATAGAGGCTTAATCAACACATCAGCAACCTGTTCATCCGTGCTAATGTACTGGAGCTTCAAGGCTCCTCTCTATACCATGTCGCGGTTGATATGATAGTGGAGCTCTATGTGCTTCGACCTGTCGTGGAATACAGGATTCTCTGTCATTTTTATGCAGCTCTGGTTGTCACATAGAATCGTGGTTGCTCTCATCTCCAAGTCAAATAGGCCTGTCAGCAACTTTCGAAGCCATATAGCTTCGCAACTAGCAGAACATGTGGCAATGTACTCTGCTTCCGCTGTGCTGAGAGCAATACTGGATTGCTTCCTACTCTGCCACGAGATCATGGCTGATCCCAAACTGAAACAACATCCAGAAGTGCTTTTTCTGTCTGCAACGCTTCCTGCCCAATCTGCATCAATATATCCACTCAATGTGAAGTCATGATCTCCATCATAGCTGAGACCATAATCCATTGTACCTTTAAGGTACCTCATCACATGTTTTGCAGCCACTAGGTGAACACGTCTGGGCTCTACCAGAAACTGACTCAAGGTGTTCACTGCAAAACAGATGTCTGGTCTGGTGTTTGTCAGGTACATCAGCGATCCAATAATCTGTCTGTACAGTGTGGCATCTATCAAATCTGACAAAGTATCGACCAGCAGCTTCAGCTTCGCTTCCATGGGAGTATTCATAGACTTGCATTCTAGCATGTCGAATCTCTTTAAGATTTTGACCATGCACTTCACTTGGTTAAGGAAGATTCTTTCCGGACTCTGCCATACCTCAAGGCCTAAGAAGTAATACATTAGACCAAGGTCTTTCATTTCAAATTCTACGACAAGTCTCTGTTTACATTCAATGATGAGCTTTTCTTCTCCAGTTAAGAATAAGTCATCCACATACAGTAGTAATATTACTTGTTCATTATCCATAATTTTGAAGTAGAGATTTGAGTCTGCTTTACTCTTGGTAAAGCCTAAGCTCGTCAAGAAACTGTCAATATGGCCATACCAAGCTCTGGGAGCTTGCTTCAATCCGTATAACGCTTTCTTCAATCGGCAGACATGAGACTTCCTGTCTTCAACCTCAAATCCTTGGGGTTGCTCTATATACACTTCCTCTTCGATAACACCATTCAGGAAAGTTGTCTTCACATCCATCTGGTGCAGCTTCCATTTCATCTTGGCAGCAAGAGCTATAATGGTTCTGATCGAAGTGTATCTAGCCACAGGAGCAAATGTCTCTTCATAGTCAATACCTTCCTTCTGGGAAAAGCCACGAGCAACAAATCTTGCTTTATATTTCTCAATACTTCCATCAGCAGCATGTTTTGTTTTGAAGAGTCATTTTGATGATACCACATCCTTACTTTTTGGTCTGGGAACTATTTCCCATACATCATTCATTATTATGGATTGGTATTCCTCTGTCATGGCATCTGCCCATTCCTTCTTTTGAATGGCCTCTTCAAAGCATGTAGGTTCTTCATCAAGTAGATTGCACATCAAAGCCGTGTAACTGGGGAATGGCTTTGGTCTTTTCACCTATCTTGTGGTTCCTTCTGGAACACCATACTTCTCTCCATCTTGAATAAGCTCTCTTGCCCAAGAAAGCTTTCTTTTATGGGAGAAGGTCATTTGAGGAGGTTCTTGAACTTCTGTTATATCATGATCTTCAGGAGTCTCCTCATCAGGGGAAGTTACCACTTCCCTTACAGGTTCTGCAGTTCTGGGAACTTCCCTCACAGATTCTATAGTCCTGGGATTTACAGGTTCCTCTTCATATACTTCTTCAAGCTGGCATCTTCTCCATTTCTTAAGTGCTGCTTCTTCATCAAAGGTCACGTCCCTGCTGATCTCAATATGGCGGTGACCAGGTATGTAGATTCTAAAGGCCTTGGATACCTCACAGTATCCCATAAATATTCCCTTCTTTCCGGAGGGTTCCAGCTTGTTTCTTTTCTCTTTCGGTATATGAATAAATACTGGACAGCAAAATATTTTGAGATGGCTTACCTCTAGTTTCTTTCCAGTGAACATTTCTTCTGGGGTCTTGAACCCAAGTGCACTATGGGATAATTTGTTCTGCACATAAACAACTGCCATTGCTGCTTCCGCCCATAAGCACATAGGAAGATCTTGATCGTGAATCATGGTCTTTACAGCTTCCATAATCGTTTTGTTCTTCCTTTCAGCTACACCGTTTTGTTGAGGATTATAGGGAGTAGTGAGTTCCCTCTTGATCCTAACATCTCTGCAGAAGTTCACAAACTCCTTTGAGGTATATTCTCCTCCATTATCTGACATGAGTATCTTAATCTTTCTTTCAGAAAGATTCTCTATCAAGGCTTTGAATTCCTTGAATTTACTAAATACTTCATCTTTAGATTTTAAGAAATATATCCAGGTCTTACGAGAATAATCATCAATAAGTGATACATAGTATACATACCCGCTAATGGAGGATGATGGCATTGGGCCACACACCTCTGAATGGATGAGTTCCAATGCTCCTTTTGCTTTGCTGTCCCTCTTTGGAAAAGGGTTCTTGATGTTCTTCCCTTGTGCACATCCATTGCATATACCTTCCTGATCAACCTTGAGTTCTGGTAAACCTGTGACAGCTTTGCATATGTATGGTAGCGCCTTGTAGTTGATGTGGGCCAATCTTCTATGCCAAAGTTTGCATGAGTTTTCCATGGCATGGGTCATGGCAGTTTCTGGGTGACCCTTCAACTTATATAAGCCATTTTCTTCACTTTCGATGACGATTGCTTCATTTAAGGTTTCTCCCTTAGCCCACATAAGAACTTCTCCATCTATGAAGGCAACTCTATAGCCTTTCTTGTCTAAAGCTGATATGGAGAGTAAGTTCTTCTTTAGGCCTGGTACATAGAGTACGTCCTTCATTGTTATTGAGT
>JASDQU010739139.1:282718-312787 GCA_032191745.1 Picea mariana
GAGTCGTCATCTATATATAGTAGCCCCCTTCAGAGATGGATTGATCAGTCTTGTGGCTACACTTTTAGGCAGGATGATCGGGCTGATGGTTTCTCTTTCTAGCAGGATTTCCTCCCTCCCGCCCATCTTCATGAGTTTTATTTTATGATCGATTATATGTGTGTTCATACTCATGATTATTATATGCTTGACTTATCTTTGTTGTATTATATGATTAAGCACAGGGGGAGATACTTTGATGAGATGATCAAATGGTCGCACTGGTTGTATGACTTCACCTGACATCATCCAGCACGCGATCTTCAGGGCCACAAGGCCCCAGGTAAGTAGGTAAGTCATTTTGATTCCCTGCATTTGCATCTTGATTGCTCATATTAGTTTAGAGATGCATTTCATTCTCATTTTTCTCTGCTTGCGTATTGATTTCATGCTTAGTTTAGAAATTTTTGAAAAAATGTCAAAATTTTCTTTTTCTAGCTTAGTTGGTTTTGATTATAATCATATGAGAACAAGGATGAGTAGGCCATCCTGCACTTGACAGTTTGATGTTTCCTTGCAAGCACAGGTCTACCAGGAGATGTTGCGGTTTTCATGCACTCTACGGTGAGCACATGTCCCCAAGTAGGAGCCAGATGTTATCGCCATTTTGTGGATAACTAAGGAGATTATGTCTCGAGGCCCTCAGGTTGCAGATATGGAGTGTCGAGAGACTACGTGACCAGCAGTACCCTTTTGCGCAGATGGAAACCCCTCTCACCACCATAGATGGTCACAGATTTCCAAATGGCATCCACCACACCAGCTGGCTTCCGGAAGGCAATGGGCCTTGCTCCATGAGGTACAAGTCAGTATTATGGTGAGAATCATTTCAATATTTAAGCCAATTGAGTATGTCATATCTTAGATTGCTCTAGATTTCATGATATATGCTTGGACATTATGCCTTTTTCCCTGCTTCACCTTGGTGGTTGACCTTGTGTCCTAGTAAGTGGTTTTCCTTGGGTATTGGTTTGCTAATAGGAATTCCCTTAAAGAGCCATCGTACCATTCCCGACCATACTTACCACTTTCCATCATTTTTCCCCTCCATTTCCTTATCTCTTGGGATTTTAGGATGTATTGACCCAAGAAGGGGTTGTCCCTCATTCTATGGGAAGAAGGGGTTGAAGGCCCAAAGGGGTTGATGTTGGGAAAAAGATAAAAGCCTTGTATAAACCTTCCAGATGCTTCGCCCGAGGATTACCCAAGAAAGCAATGAAACGCTTATCTTTGAGTAAAGGGGACCCACAATATAATAAAGAACGCTTAAAAGGTTAGTTGAAGGATAGGAGGTCTCATCATGAGGATAGCCTTAATGAATCTTTGCATTATTATAGATCTTTGCATTTCAATGAATAACAACAACATAAGATAAGATCACTGAGAAAAACACAATCACAAGAGACACATCATTTATCCTGGGAAACCCTCATGGGACAGAAAACCCAGCAAAACTTCCTTAATATAGATAGCCAATACAATGCCAAGAGATAACTCAAACAAGTACAGAATGTCCTCTCCCAAAGATGCGCCTCTCTCTCTCTCTCTTCTCCAACTGCAGCTCCGAAACTTGTCTCTCAATGAACAAGTGAGTGTGTGTCTAAGTGAGGCGTTAGCCTCTTTATTTATACAA
This sequence comes from Picea mariana, assembly GCA_032191745.1. Taxonomy (NCBI): domain Eukaryota; kingdom Viridiplantae; phylum Streptophyta; class Pinopsida; order Pinales; family Pinaceae; genus Picea; species Picea mariana. The sequence continues at coordinate 284,391 of JASDQU010739139.1, forward strand.
GACTGGCACGTGTGGGAGTGTCCTTTCACTGGCAAGGCCGACTTCTTCTCCTTGGTGGTTATAACCACGTTTATTATATTTTGGGGCCTCTTTGATATATTATGGGGCCGACTTCTCTCTCTGCCTATTACAATTACATTATGACCAATCCGCAAAAGGGGATTTGGTCCTTTTACAATAGCCGACATGATTAATCCACAATGGGGATTGATCCAATGAATAATATATCAAATAATAATAAGAATACACTTTGCAGTTACATTATTTCAACAATGCTGGCAGCTGTTGGAGAAGTCATTACGGATTCTGAGCTGGTGAGGATAGCCTTAAATGGCTTCACCAAAGATTGGGAAGTCTTCATGAAGTGCGTGGTGGGACATGAGCATCTACCAGATTGGAGCAGACTGTGGGATGATTTCACTCAGGAGGAGATCCGGGAAAGATCTCAGAGCGGTGAACAAAAGACAGACAGAGCTGATGAGAATGTTGCTCTTGTTGCAAAGAGCAAGAAGAAAGGAAGTTCCGGAAGGGACTTGAGTAAAGTCAGATGCTATTGTTGTAACCAGTTGGGGCACCTTACCTCTCATTGTCTTGAGAGGAAGAAGAAGAAGGAGTCAGAGGGGCCTGAGACAGCTGCTACAGCAGCCATGGAGGACTTTGCTTCAAAGTTCAATAGGGAATTTTCTTTGGTGACCCTAGTTTCCAGTGTCGACAGCGGAGGATTCGAAGGTGATGTCAAATGGATTGTGGATAGCGGAGCCTCTAGCCACATGACGGGAATCTGGCAAGTATTCCCAGATTTCACAAAGTATGGTCCTGACCGACATGTGGTAAATGAAGGTGGTATGGCAAGAGTTGTACGTGGAGTTGGGAATGTCAGATTCCAACTCGAATTTGGGGAACTCTTGGAGCTTGATGGAGTTCTCTTTGTTCCAGGGTTGAGTGTTAACTTGCTCTTAGTCTCAGCCTTAGAGGATGTAGGATATTGCGTATTGTTCAAGAGAGAACATGTCTTTATCTATAGGCAGGGAGTGGACCCGGTAGAGCTGCAACTGATCAGTAACCAGGTAAATATGTTGTATATGTTGAGAGGGCAACCTTTGATGTATGATTCAACGTCGAATGAGGAGCGTGAGGAGGTTTTTGAGACTGTGGTGGCGCCAAGGTATCAATCTTGCATTCCGAGAGACGAGAGCGAGTCTCTTCTGAGCACTGGCAGAAGGCTCAGCCAGGTTGACCGAACCGATGCTCAAGATGAAGTGAGCTCAGGGTTTTGGGAGCTTGCTAGGAGAAGATCTTCTAGTTCGAGTTATATGCAGGTGTTGCAGATGGCTCCAGGTTTAGAGGGAGCTCCTACATAGCACAGTGTGATGGGACCAGATGATGGAGCTGGCAGCGAGTACATCCCTCGCTAAGAGGGAGTGTTAGCTTTTTAGCTCGGGAGGTACTCCGCATGTTTTCTCTTGTATGCAGATGTTAACTTAATATTTACACTACTAGGCACTTAACTTTGTAATAGTTTTTATAAAGTTGTTTTAAGTGGTTATTTTATTAAAGTGTACCTTCTATTTTTAAAGTGACTTTATTTTCATAAAGCACTTATGTAATAAAGTGAAAATCACTTTAATTTAAATGAGACATCTTGGAGGGAATGGATCATGACCCTTGATCTTGAAAAAGGCAAAATCTAATCTTGGCCTTTGGATCTAGGATTGGGAAAGGTGAAAAGACACTTTGGGGGGAAAATGTCATTTTCAGATTATAAAAGAATGTATTGGGTAGTGTGCAAGACAAGTTGAGAAGACACCGAGAAGACGAGAGGAGTTGAGTTAGAGAGATTTTTTTAGTAAGCTTGAGAGAAGAAAGTGAGCAGCAAAGACGGCACATTTTCCAAGGAAAGAGGGCACGATTCCTGAGAAAAAATTTATGTGAGTTTTTGGCTGAAATATTTTTCTGATGTGGGAGGTCGTACTGTACGGATCCGTACAGTCTATACGATTCTGTACAGTCGTATGGATTTGACACGGAAAGTGAGGCATTTTGGGCACGGTTTTCGAGGCGGATTTCAGATTTTTTGTGGTTGTTTATGGGCCGTACGGAACAATCCGTACAGCTGACTGTGGGCACAGAAACGAGGTACAGAGGAGGCCATACAGCAATATGGTTTTGGCACCGAAAACAAGGCAGATTTATGTGGGACAGATTTGGCGCTGTGAGGTATTTTCCTTGGCTGGAAATGTTATTTTGTTGTTGATATGTACTTTCCTGAAGCTGAATAATAGATCTCTCTCTCTCGTTGGGTTTCCCCACATTGGGGTTTTCCCTAGCATTTGCCTAAATTTCTGTGTTATGGGTTGTTGTCCACTGTGTTATTTCCGCTGCTATTTTGCTTAGCAATGTGTATTTCTGCTTATGGTAATTCCTGAATGTGGGTTTTATGCATTTATGAAATTTATGAAGACAGTTATCTCTAGGTCGCTAAGTGTTTGACAAAATATTAACCTGCTAATTTTTGTCATTAAAAATCTACACATACTTAACACTTTCCATCCTAGAGCTTGTCACAGTATACTAAACTTCGGTAATGGGTCATGGTTCATTCTTTCATGAGAAGAAGGCATTGAAGGCCCAAAGTTGATGCAGTTGTTATATATATATGGTATGTAAAAATAATAAAGGCCACCTATAAAAGCCATAGGCCATCTTGAGCTCTTCCCCCTCTAATGGTAATCATCCCTTGTCCTGATGCACAAAATGCACATTTATAACAAGACTTCAACCCAGTAAGAAAATGAAAGAATAAAGCTTGAAACCTGTAAAGGGGACTTGCAAAATAATGAATGGGTATCAAAAGGCAATTCAAGGGTTCGGAATGCAAAAAGTACCAAGGAAAGGGTATCTCAAGCAGTAAGCGCTCCCTCTACAGAGGTGGTCATAGAAATGGATTTAATAAGACCATAAGCCATGAAGTAAGCCCAACTGGTATCATTATCACACTTACTCTTTAAGGGTTTCTTTTCTTTCACTGTTTCCCTCAGGACCTATCCCTATACTTGGGTCTTTTCCTTCACTGTCTTGGTTGGCACACCTAATAAGGTTGGATGAAGGCCCTCCCATATTCAAACTTGCCAACTCATATAAAGTCTTGAGTCGGTGCGATGCTTGAAGGGGATACTGCTTTATATCTTAAGTAACAACATACTTTGCATGACTCAAGAATCAATATCTCTTATGAACATTGGTATACCTTGTCTTATATTCTACTTTGATTTGGATGGCCCTGACATGGTTCTTTGAGGGACGTCCTAAACTTTCACCCAGGACGTTGTGCCCTTACTACAGGACTTTGGCACGTGTGATGCAAAGCAATGAGTCACCTAGTGACTTGACACCTTTCGACATGAGCTCACACATCTTCAGGACCTTGGACTATGGACAGATGGGCTTGGTTTTGGCAGATTTGGTCATGACGACACACAGATGGGTTGAAAGCCCACATGTTGGGCAGTGTACCCTCAGGGCTATTACTCACTAGATTGAGAACATTGCACTAGTTGATAGTTGGATACCATGCAGAGACGAGATGCAACCTCCTCCACCTTAGACATAGTGCCCTGGACCCTTGACGTTGGCCTCCATTTGATGATGATGTCACCTTCTACGGTTTGATGGTGATAGGGTTTGATGATTACTTGGGGTACCATTGATGATTTGGCATGACCATGGATGAGGAGACACACCATTGCCATGATTACACTTGAGATGATGCCACGTGGCCTTGGGAGGCCCTCCTTTTCCCTTGGGAGGCTTTATGGCATTTTTGCATGTTCTATCATTTGTAAAGGTTATTTGAGGGGTCAGCCCCACTTATATTGACATTTTACTCTATTATGTCGACAAAGCGCTAGGGTTTACCTCATATAAAGAGGCTAGCGCTAGGATCATTCATTCATCATCACATTCCTCACCCTTATGGGGTAACACTCTCAAAACTTACGTTATTTTCACTCTCTTTGGCTCTTTTCTCTCATGCACTAGTCTTGGTGAAGGTTCTTTGTGGATGGTTTGCTCTTTTGGATGATAATTTTCTACAATTAGGGTTTTGATGGTCTTGCTACTTGGAAGAAGTAAGTAATTTTCTGCAAGTTGTTGTTCTTTCTCTTGTTAAAGGTGTTAAATTGCTATCTTGTTGCAAGTTTCTTGTCTTGTTGAAACCCTAAGAAGGAGACATAAGTGTTTATCTCCTTCATAAAGTCTTTATTGTCCAAGTTTGTGAAGCATTCTTTGCTAGGGTTAAAATCCTAAGGCCCAAAAGTGCTTGCACTTTACGGTTTTAGTCTTTGATTCTTGACCTAAGTGAAATCAAGAGAAGGGAAAATGGCACCTAGGGCCTAAGAGCGTTTGCACCCTAGGTACCTTCTTCTCTAAAGTATAAATCCAAATGCCCAAGTGCGTTTGCACCTTAGGGTTTAGACCTAACCTCCCTTGTTTCATCTAGTTCAAACTTCAAGCTAATGCATTTGTGACTSCATGAGCCCTAGAGGACAATGGCACTAGTCTAGAGGTGTTCTTGTGGTTAAAGTAGCTTTTAAAACCAATACTCCCTCTCTATCAAACACTTTACTAACATTTCTTACCCTAACTCTAGCAAACTATTACTCTTTGTTGCTACTGTTATAAAAGTTTGCTACAGTCACTGAAAACTATTTTACTTTGCAGCATAAACTCATTTACAAGTGGCTTAAACTACTCAAAAATACTTCTAGCAATTGGATAATGTTATACTTGTTGAATGATTATTTTTCATGGTGAATTGCTATTTTTCTAAGTACTTCTATTTGTTGTTGTTGTTACCTAATCAGATTACTGCTGTAATTTGCAACATCCTTAGAATTCATTGATTGTCTAGTGTCTAAAAGGTCATTATTGCACTCTATAACTTGGTAATTGTCTATATTATTCTGCAAATAGTTTATTGTCTCATACAGGTACAACAATTACCTCATTATCTTCCATCTCTTTCTTAGACCTAGACCTAACCATCAGGTGATCAAGATAGGGGGTTGTAGGCTTGGCTAATCTTGCTATTTGATCCCTTGAGGTCACCGGTGAAGCCTCCCTTGTGCTAGACCTCTTCCATCACTAAAACGAAGTCTCTACTTAGGTGACAGTGGTAGATTCTTCCATAGTTACACAAGATTTGTGATCTTGTGGAGGGCTTTGCACAAGTACAAATCCGGTGATAACAATCCACAAAGTGAAATATGTTGCTATGAGAAATAATGGTTGTTGATTGTATGGAATGAATATTATTGTTGTTTGTCATGGATATGATTTCACACTGTGTCTGACACCATCAATATCTATTTGAAATAATATGTGTCTACCAAATGAATGTTCCAAAAACAATTCTACTTATTGTTGATGGATGTTGTCAAACGTCAGATTGTTTTGTTGCCTTCTGGTGATCGCTTAGATGTCTACCTCAACCAGTCTATTGGCATTATATTACATATAATACTTATACAATGTATATACAACATATAATATTTTATAAAGTATACAATGTAATACTTTATACTACATACAAAGAAAAAATTATATAAATGATAATACTTATAGAAATATACTATTGTATAAGCCCAAACTAGTTGGATCCATTGTTTAGGAACGAGGAGTTTCTCACCAACGAGCAAGGTTCAATTCCTATGAGAGCTTTTCCTAGAGCCATGGCATCACCTTGAGGTAGCGGTCGAACATGTGGTTGCATTCTGAGTGATTATATTAAATGGTCTCATGAGCCATTGATCCATAAATGGCAGGCTTATAGTCCGTCCATTTAACCAACATGGATTCCAAGACAATTTACATTTTGTTGCAATTCCTCTAACTAATTTAAACACTGAGATGTTCAATACAAAAATAAACTACCTATGGTTGCTTGTTCTCAAATAGTTCCACAATGCAAGGCTTGAATGCAAGTGTAACCCAGGTCAATGACCATTTATTGGCTTGGAGATGATTCCACTTCCAAGTTCTCTCCTGGAAACCTGAATTCTTATATATTCCAACCACCGCTCTTTAGCATACAAAAGATAGACATTGGTTGACATAAACAACGGATGAGACAGTGGCACGAATACAAAGAACAAGACAATTCCATCCACATTGGTCTTGTTATCGCATAGATTGTAGGTTGGGCAAAGCCCGACCCAATCCGCAAGAGTGAAACAACTATGGGAGTAACGACCCATTGTTAGCTTAGATAGATACTCCCCTCGCTTTAGTGATGATAAGTCACCACAAAGGGGGAATCTGGGTGACCCTATGGGGATTGAGATGGAAAATGGTATTATGACCAATGGATCCCCTATAGGTCTAGGTTGGAGATGAATGAAGGCTTGAGGAAGAGTCTTGTGGAAGGGTAAATGATTGCCAATAGTTGTGTACCTGCAAAACAATGTTATCCCACCAAGACAAGACAATATATGTCAATGTAAGCCTCAAAACCTAAGGGAAATCAGCAAGATAAGCTTGTTGTCCCAAAACTGCAGCATATATCAGATTTATATCAGCAACAAGTAGATTAAAATAGTTGCACAACTAACCATCAAAGTCATCAAATTATTATTGGATAATTAAGCACAAAAGATGTAGATAATATTCCAATACTTAAACTCGAATTTTGGTGGCAAAATAGGGCTGCAAAAAAGTGTTATCAGCAATGTATTAGGGCAGCCTTATGGTTGTAGCAAACAATTGCTACAGCTGCGAGATCTAACCACAAAAATTCACAAGTAAACTGTCAAAATGATAGCCAATGATTAGTAGAATAGTATTCTAGGTTCACAAGTAAATTTCCACGGTAGATTAGAAAGTAGAGAATGAAAGAATGAGGGTTTTACTGCAGCCCTAATGACTGTAGCATTAAATTTATTACAACAATAAATTCCTTGGCTAAAAGAGGACGCCCGGACACCCTTAGGGCATAAGCAAGCTTATAACACTAAGAAAACATTCCAACTTGAACAAATGCAATATCTCGCAATTTCACATATACCAATGCAATGATTTTATTTCTCCAATGCAAATTAAGATTAGTGCCTTGTCAATGGGTTATGGAGTATTCTTGTGTCAAGCTAGGTCTACTACTTCTCTAGGGGTGTAATCCCTTTTACTCCCTAAAGCAAGTAAACCTAACAAGGTAAATCTAGGAGGGTGTAAGCTCCTTTACTCCTCCTAGCAACCTTTTGCAATAGCTTATCCAATAATGATGGACTTAGTGGAGGGTGTATGCTCTTATACTCCTCCAAGGGTCCAGACAAGAATAATCATGAAACAAGAAAGAAGCACCAACAATATGCAGAAATTCCTTACCAATTTCAAGAGATATGCAAGATAAACCCTTATCTACCAAGTATATTCCATCACCATAGCAAGAGACAAGCATCCAAGAGATAGTGCAACACTTTAGCTCCAAAGACAAGTGTTAAGCATCCAAAAATTTGCCCAAGAGGGCCGAAAATTTCAGCCAAGTCTCTCACTCAAGAGAGAGTGAGTTATGATAAAATGAAATGTCACAAGGCCTTTATTTATACAAGACCTTCTAAAATTAGTTTGACCACTTAACTTTAGGGTAAAACATAATTAGGGAGGCCGACCTCCTCTAATTTCCCCTTTACAAAATCAAATTTTAATTTTACATAAGAAATAACCCCAAAAGATGTTGCATGCCCTAGAAGCATGATGTTTTGGCACTTTGAGTAGAACGCTAGGATGGATGAAGAAGTCGTTGGGCCTCCAAAGGCCATAACTCAATGGTGCAAGGGCCTTCCTTCATCCGATCATGCCAACTCATCATCAATCATCACCACCATCGCCAAAACCCTAGCCCCCAATCTAACGTCAAGCCTTAGAAAGTGACGTTTTAGGCTTCTAAGGCCAAACATTGGGCAAGTAGGGGGTTGATCTCTTCCATCAAGGTGTGCTCTCATGCCTCCAAAGGAAAAAATATCTGACGTAGGTCTCCAAGAAGCAAGGGCACATCATCCATCTTGTGGGATTCATGCCCCAAGTGAAGGTCCCAGTGACCTTGTGCCTCCACGGAAAGCTCTCCGCGTGTCAAGGCCTTGCAAATTCAAGCAGATTCTCCCTCCAAGGACTCACAAGTCACAAGCATCATGTCAAGTAAGCCATACATAATAAAAGAACCACCCAAACATGCGCATCAAGCCCCCCCTCTCAAAATAAACAAATGCTCAAAGACTTTATGCAACTTGCCAAATTTAGGTATGGGAGGGTTGTTATGGTGACCTATTGGGTGAATCATTCCCCAAGTTAGGGAGTATTTCCCAGGTGGACCCTCTCTAAGTCATGTCAAGAGTGTGAGGGAAATGGGGGTAATACTCTTGGGCATAGGGTTTCTTGACATACAAGGGCTCATATTGTCTCATTTATGGGTGTCTTTGTAGAGGGTGTGATGCCCTTCGTCCGCGATGCATGATTTTTCCAAGCCCTTTTGCCATTTAATTTATTAGAGTGTTCCCAAGTTGAAGCTAAAGTGGGACTTCCACCTAAGCATGAAAAACATTGCCCACCTTAACTCTACCCTGGTCACACTATGCTTCCCCAAGTTGAAGACAATGTGTGGGACTTCTACCTAAGCATGAAAAACATTGCCCACACATGCTCTACCTTGGTTGGCATGTTCAATTAGTTATTTATTTTACACGTCCCATCAATTTTTTGTGAGAGACATTTCGTTGTCCTCAGGATCCCTGGGCAAGCGTATGGAAGGTTTATTATTGGCTTTTATCTTTTGCCAACTACAAGCCTCTGGGCCTTAAGCCCCTTCTTCCCATGAAATGATGTAAAAGTCCTTCCTAGGTCAATGTGGCCCGAAAACCCAAAAGMTAAGGAAACGAAGGGAAAGAAACATGGAAAGTGGCAAGTATGTGCAGGAATGGTACGATGACTCATCAAGGAGACCCCTCAGTAGCAACCCTTTCCCCAAGGGTGACCACTTACTAGGACATAATGTCAACCACCAAGGTGAAATAGGGAAAAGAGCATAATTTCCAAGCAAAASTTTTCAAAGTCAAGGAAGAACCCTTTGCAACGTATTCAAATGCTTCATTTATTAAAATGACACTTACCACAACACCAGACTTGTTACCTCATGGAGCAAGAACTTTCTGTATGAACCAAGCTAGTGTGGTGAATGGCACAGCCATCGATATCATGGTGATAAGTGGTGTGATGTGGGTCTCTGCCTACTGGTCTGTCTCTCAATACTCCATATCTGCAACCTGAGGGCCTCGAGACATCTTCTCCTTAGTTATCCCTATAAAAGGGGGATAACACGTGGCTCCTACTTGGAGACATGTGCTTGTCGTTGAGTGCATGAGAACCGCAGCATCTCCTGGTAAGACTTGTGCCTACACACACCAAAACAGACAAACATGTTTGGGCATCTAGGATGGCACGCTCATCCTTTGTTCATATAATCACAATCTCAAAAAACAAAATTGACAACTAATCTTAAAAAAGAAAATTTTGCATTTTTTTCAAAATTTCTAAACTAACATGTAATATGATGAAAGCAAAAGATACAAATTAATGATGCGAGTAGAGCAAAATTAAAAGTGAAATGAGATGCAACTAAACTACCATGAGCAAGCAAGATTCAAATGCAAGAAAACAAGATGACTTACCTACTTACCTGGGGCTCATGGCCCATGGTGATCGAGTTATGTGGATGTCAGGTGAAATTGTGCAACCAATGTAACCAGCGAATCATCTCATCAAGGTATCCCTTCCTGTGCTTAATTATGTAATACAACAAAGATAAGTCGAGCGCATAATAATCATGAGCATAAATAGACATATAATCAATCATGAAATGAAACTCATGGAGATGGGTGGGAGGGAGGAAATCCTACTGGAAAGAGAAACCACAAGCCTTATCGTCTCGAAAATCCTGCCTGAAAGAATAGCCACATGCCCAATCAATCAATCTCTAAAGAGGGATACCATGTATAGATGACGGCTCGTCTTTATCTTCACTTAAAATATAATCGCTCCCTAAATGTTGAGAGGAGATAAGAGATCCCAAGAAAGCTTGATGATTTCCCAAAGAAGAGGAAATGAGGTAAGGAACAACCTCAAGTCTAGAGAAAAACTCTTTTCCCACACTTAGAATACGTTGCTTCTTTATCTGCAAATCGCTCCCAAAAATCTCAAGATGAAAATACTTTCGTTTGGTAGCGTGAGCCCGGGACTGCTCTGGGCTGGCCACGACCTGGTGTCCATCAAAATCTGAGCACGATGGTGGTTCGAAATCTTCATAGAACAAATCTGAGTCACCAAAAGGATATTCATCACAACTCTCAAGGGGTGGCTAAGAATCATCATGAGTATATTGCAACAAGTCATCCTCAAAAGGATGGAATAAGTATGTGACCATTTCATCATCAGACTACCAAGAATCTGAATCATATGCACGTGGAGATCGGTTCTCTGAAGATGACAACTCAACCCCTTTTGCACGAGAACCACCCTCAATGTCGTAAATGGGTATTCTATCAAAAATGAAGCAACTCACATCCCATCTACGTCTCCCAACCTATATGAAATCATTAAGGTGTTAATCAACCATGTTTGAGAGATCCCATATATCAAAACATCTACATCTTTTGGACTAATCACTTATTCATCTTGGTGTACAAGAGGAAAACGGGGTTGAATATCTTCATCAAGCGGGGTAATGGACACTATTATCTCATCTGGGTCTTCATCATTGAGGTCTTCTTGAGAACTTTCTTCCTGGATGTGTTATTCAAGCTCTTCTTTTGCAAGTGGTGGGTGATACTCTTTCTCAATTTCAAATTCTTCAACTGACGTCTTGCCATCCACTAGAAAAACTTCTCTATAAGGGCATCTTTGAGCTCTTGGAGAGTAGCCTGCAAATCCTGAGTCGCTGGCCCCCAATACCTGAGAAACTCTTCAATAGGTTTTGTAGAAGATCCGATACTTTTCGGATCACATGAGTGTGCAAGCCACTTCCTTTGACTTGATTCCAAAGAAGATACAAAAAATTTCATTAGTACATCTTCATGCAATACAATTATAATTGAAACATGCCTCATATAATTTACAACATGGGTGACTGCTAGAGTTGGGTCACCATTGAATTTGGGGCAACTTGCCCTCCACTCCGTAGAGCAATAATTTGGATATCCAGGGATATTTTGAACATCAATAGAAGGGTATACCTTATGGAATGCCCATGGTAAATCCTGTAATGCCTTGGTTCCATTATCTGGGGTGCCGCTTCAATGGAGTCGCCAAATGAACTTAGTATTCATCGAAAACTGAGAGGGTATCTTCACTCAATGGAGTCGCCATGCAAGCCAGGGGTGAAGGCTTTGGGATCAAAGCTTGCCAAAGTGTCGTTAGGGGACGAAAGATGATTCAAAGTCCTCCCCGACAACAATGCCAAAATGTTATCGCACAAATTGTAGGTTAGGCAAAGCCCGACCCAATCCGCAAGAGTGAGACAACTATGGGAGTAACTAACCACTGTTACCTCTTTGCCCAACCCAATCCGCAAGAGTGAGACAACTATGGGAGTAACTACCCACTGATACCTTAGATAGATACTCCCCTCGCTTTATTGATGATAAGTCACCACAAGGGGGGGAATCCCAGTGACCCTAGGGGGATTGAAATGGAAAATGGTAGGATGACCAATGGATCCCCCATAGGTCTAGGTTGGGGATGAATGAAGGCTTGAGGAAGAGTCTTGTGGAAGGGTAAATGATTGCCAATGGTTGTGTACCTGCAAAACAATGTTAGCCCACCAAGACAAGACGATATATGGCAATGTAAGCCCCAAAACCTAAGGGAAATCAGCAAGATAAGCTTGTTGTCCCAAAACTGCAGCATATATCATATTTATATCAGCAACAAGTAAATTACAATAGCTGCACATCTAACCATCAAATTCATCAAATGATTATTGGATAATTAAGCCCAAAACATGTAAATAATATTCCAATACTTAAACTCAAATTTTGATGGCAAAATAGGGCGGCAAAATAGGGCAGCAAAATAGTGTTATCAGCAATGTATTAAGGCAGCTTTATGGTTGTAGCAAACAATTGCTTCAGTAGAGAGATCAAACCAAAAAAATTCACAAGTAAACCGTCAAAATGATAGCCAACGATTAGTAGAACAATAATCTAGGTTCACACGTAAATTTCTATGGTAGTTTAGAGAGTAGAGAATGAAAGAATGAGGGTTTTACTGCAGCCCTAATGGCTGTAGCATTAAATTTATTACAGCAATAAATTCCTTGGCTAAAAGAGGAAACCCTTAGGGCATAAGCAAGCTTATAACACTAAGAAAACATTCCAACTTGAACAAATTATCTCCCAATTTCACGTATACCAATGCAATGATTTTATTTCTCCTATGCAAATTAAGATTAGTGCCTTGTCAATGGGTTATGGAGTCTTCGTGTGTAAAGTTAGGTCTACTACTTCTCTAGGGGTGTAAGCCCTTTTACTCCCTAGAGCAAGTAAACCTATCAAGGTACTCCCTAGAGCAAGTAAACCTAACAAGGTAAATCTAGGAGGGTGTAAGCCCTTTTACTCTTAGCAACCTTTTGCAATAGCTTATCCAATCAACAATAATGATAGACTTGGTGGAGGGTGTATGCCCTTATACTCCTCCAAGGGTCTAGACAAGAATAATCATGAAACAAGAAAGAAACGCCAACAATATGCAGAAATTCCTTACCAATTTTAAGAGATATGCAAGATAAACCCTTATCTAGTAAAAGACAAGTATATTCCATCACCACAGCAAGAGACAAGCATCCAAAAGATAGCGCACAACTTTAGCTCCAAAGACAAGCGTTAAGCATCCAAAAATTTGCACAAGAGAGAGAGGTGTGATTTGCCCAAGAGGGGCAAAAATTTCAGCCAAGTCTCTCACTCAAGAGAGAGTGAGTTATGATCAAATGAAATGTCACAAGGCCTTTATTTATACAAGACCTTCTAAAATTAGTTTGACCACTTAACTTTAGGGTAAAACACAATTAGGGAGGCCAACCTCTTCTAATTGCCCCTTTACAAAATCAAATTTTAATTTTACATAAGAAATAACCCCAAAAGATGACATTGTGCCCTAGAAGGGTGACGTTTTGGCACTTTGAGCAAGACGTTGGGTTGGATGAAGAAGTCATTGGGCCTCCAAAGGCCATAACTCCATGGTGCAAGGGCCTTCCTTCATCCGATCATGCCAACTCATCATTAATCATCACCACCATCACCAAAACCCTAGCCCCCAATGTGACGTCAAGCCCTAGAAAGTGATGTTTTAGGCTTCCAAGGCCAAACATTAGGCAAGTAGGGGGCTAGTCTCTTCCATCAAGGTGTGCTCTCATGCCTCCAAAGGCAAAAATATCTGACTTAGGTGTCCATGAAGCAAGGGTGCATCATCCAACATGTGGGCTTCATGCCCCAAGTGAAGGTCTAAGTGACCTTATGCCTCCACGAAAAGCTCTCCACCTATCAAGGCCCTGCAAAGTCAAGCAAATTCGCCCTCCAAGGGCTCACAAGTCACAAGCATCATGTCAAGTAATCCATACATAATAAAAGAACCACCCGAACATGCGCATCAAGCCCCCCCTCTCAAAATAAAAAAATTCCCAAAGACCTTATGCAACTTGCCAAATTTAGGTATGGAAGGGTTGTTATGGTGACCTATTGGGTGAATCATTCCCCAAGTTAAAAAGTATTTCCCAGGTGGACCCTCTTTAAGTCATGTGAAGAGTGTGAGGCAAATGGGGGTAATACTTTTGGGCATGGGGTTTCTTGACATATAAGGGCTCATAATGTCTCATTTATGGGTGCCTTTGTAGAGGGTGTGTTGCCTTTCGTCCGCGATGCATGATTTTTCCAAGCCCTTTTGCCATTTAATTTATTAGAGTGTTCCCAAGTTGAAGCTAAAGTGGGACTTCTACCTAAGCATGAAAAACATTGCCCACCTTAACTCTACCCTGGTCACACTATGCTTCCCCAAGTTGAAGACGATGTGTGGGACTTCTACCTAAGCATGAAAAACATTGCCCACACAAGCTCTACCTTGGTTGGCATGTTTAATTAGTTATTTATTTTACAGGTCCCATCAAATTTTTGTGAAAGACGTTTCATTGTCCTCGGGATCCCTGGGTGAGCATATGGAAGGTTTATGATTGGCTTTTATCTTTTTCCAGCTACAAGCCTCTAGGCCATCAGCCCCTTCCTCCCATGAAATGAGGTACAAGTCCTTGGGTCAATGTGGCCCGAAAACCCAAAAGATGAGAAAACGAAGGGAAAGAAACATGGAAAGTGGCAAGTGGGTGCAAGAATGGTACGATGACTCATCAAGGAGACCCCCAATAGCAACCCTTTCCCCGAGGGTGACCACTTACTAGGACATAATGTCAACCACCAAGGTGAAATAAGGCAAAGAGCATAATTTCCAAGCAAACATTTTCAAAGTCAAGGAAGAACCCTTTGCAACATATTCAAATGCTTCATTTATTAAAATGACACTTACTACAACACCGGACTCGTTACTTCGTGGAGCAAGACCTGTTGTCCTCTGTGAACCAAACTGGTGTGGTGAATGGCACAGCCATCGATATCATGGTGATGAGTTGTGTGATGTGGGGCTCTGCCTGCTGGTCTGTCTCTCGGTACTCTATGTCTGCAACCTGAGGGCCTCAAGACATCATCTCCTTAGGTATCACTAGAAAAGGGGGCTAACATATCCATAAACCATTCACCAAGCATAATTGAGATGAAGTAAAAGTCTTGAAAAGACATCAAATTGATGAGAGGGAAAAAAGAATAAGACAAGGATTTAAAAGAAGTGCTAAGCAAGCATTTTTTTAATTCATTAAACATCCAATGACCACTCTCCAAGCAAGAGATGCCCCCACACTAGAGCGTACGGCTCCTACAACCCCATACAGCCCTGTATAACCTCCCAATTGGTGAGAAAACCAATTGTACAACCTGTAGACACTGAGAAGTGTGTTAACCAATTGTGGGATGGCTTCCTGAGGTTTGTTGGTTGTATATTGGTCCTCGATAAGCTACGCAACCAAATAAAACTCTAAAACTTGATAGGAAACTCGTGACAGCTATGCCAAATCACAATGCATTTTTCCTCACTTCTAATAGTCAAATTCACAAGAAGAACAGATTTAGAAACTACCTACATGATTGCAACAGCAAAATAACGATGTCCACAGATCTCCAATCTAAGAAATGAACCAACAGTGGAGGATAGAGAATTGTTGGGTTATGCATTTACTCGTAAACTATTGTAACTATGAAGGAAACATCCAACACTACAACTATGAATGAAATCTCAGCTCAATAAATAAGCACAACAGCCATTAAATCTTTAGAGTGGCCATTGAGAACACATAGTAGCTTCATTAGACCACAAATGCAAGTTAACACAGCAAAATAAACAACACAAAAAGATAAATCAATGCACATGGAGACATTATTTACCTGGGAAACCCAATTGGGAAAACCAACATTCAATTGGCTTTGGCCAGGCTCTCTTATTATTCAGCAATGTGTAGATTACGGGCTCTCTAGTTCATCTTCATGCTCCACATGGTAATCTAAGCAACATTTTCTTCACTCTCAGTCAAAGAACCCCTCTTCCTTTGTGGGGAAATCATTTATAGGAGGATGGCTCAGCTGGGGGATAGCTGGAAGGTCAAGCATCCCCAACACTTCAGCTTCCCCAAGCTCATTTCTCCTCAGGCTTTATTTTTATGCTTCCTTGCAACTTTACATTTCTTATGCTTGCCTTATGATTTGATATTAATGAAAGGGTGGACACCGATCGTGATGGAATGGATCCCTTCATGCCAACAGCTCGGTCTCCGTCCTCATCCGTAGCCTCGAGCCTTGTCGGAGTCGATCATTGTAGAGCCTGTGCCAATAGCCAATTGTCTTGGTGTGGATCTGATTTGGATCAGCCATTCAACCATAAGTGGACCAAAGCCCACAACCATGTCCTTCAATTTCAAGGTTCAAGTCTGGTCCCGCTAAGTTACCAACAGCTATTGTGGTTGGTAGTTGAACCACCTTTGAAAAGATTATGTGTGTGTGCACTACCATATACATAATATAATAATATAGTGCATACTCTATATATAACAATATTATATCAAACCTATTATATATATAATACTGTATGTATACTACTGTAGACAGTATACCCTATTCTATTGTACATTGCATCAGTATTGCAACTATCCCGATGTTATCACCAATGATTTCCAAGGCGGCGATAATATTGCTTTCATATAATGCAATATATTCAAAATTATGATATTTTGCCAATATTTACCAATGAACTTTTATTTTTAATTTTTTTTGTTTGCCGACATTTTCTGAATTTTCCTATATTTTCCCGATATTGCCAATAAGTTATATTCCAGACCCTCTAGCAATATATTGGCCGACACAATATTTACAACATTGCATTGTATATAATCGATACTCCATACTTTATATATACAGAAACATTATACACACACATAGGATATCCAGAGGTACCGTATCCAAAAGATTCTAAAATTCTGCCATCTGTATCTAATCTGTATATGTACCTCTACCCACATCCACATCCTGGTAACTTAGAATAGAGCTAATTGACCCCTGTGGTACCGCAACCCGAACTACTCAAAATCATTTAAGAAGACCTCTGAACCATAGATTTTGAGCCAAATTATTAGTACAGGATCTATATTTAGATTCCAAACGATTGGCTAGGCCACTTCCCAGTCTGTAATGTTGACGTAGATCTAGTAATAATAAAAATCTGACTAATATAATAAGAAGTTAATAAAATATACCTTAAAGAACATTCCATAGACATGGGTCATAGGAGAATAAACTATGTTATTTGTATTTTCTTAAGTTTATAACAGCCTGTAAAAAATGGTCATTTGAGAACTAAACTACCTAGTTACTTTTATAAAATAAAAATAAAAATAGTAATAAGCTCTAGAGTCTATTCCTGATCTAAGGGCAAGAGGATGTGTAGGAAATCGACATGCCTGTAGTTTGCATATAAATTATTTAGGGTGGAGTGGATATTAAGCAAAAAAAATGACCGTATGGAGGCTCTAACCCAATTGACAAGCACTCACTATTTGGTCTTTCAGTGGTTCATAATTGATATCAACCAGAAGGACCTCTTAGATAGCTTGATGCTGCTGCATCCTTCTGGCTGCCAAGGGACTTCATATCTCTCTCCTTACTCAGTGTTTGGTCCCTTGCCATTCTTTCCTGACAGCAGCCAAAAGGACCTGTTAAGTAGCTTGATGCTGCATCCTTCAAGCTACTAAGGGACTTCCAATTTGCAATCATGCCAATAATTAGCAATCAGAAATTTTATGTGCTCTGCTGTATTAAAATCTTTGTAACACTGCTTCTGAAAATAGGACTAGGATGAAGACTAAAATGCAAAATATTCCACACAAAAACAACCATGAATTGAACATCAAGTTTATGATGATGAACAACAATCTAAATAGAAGGATACACCCACTGGATCATTCATCAGTGTAAAATCTTAATTCATGGAAAAAAAACTGCCTTGTATCTCAATTAACAATAAAAATATCACTACTGAAATATTATGCATATACGTAGCAATTAGATTCACAACCTGTGGACAGTATTTTGCTGGTGCAGATATTCAAGGCCCTGTAATATCTGTCGCGTGTATATTCGGATCAAGTTCTCTTCAAATCGTTTGTATTTATTTAGTACAGATCGCAATGAGTCCTTCCCAAGCTCAAGAAAAATACACAAATGACCATCCTTCTGCAACACAGCAGTACTATTATTTTCTCACATTTCTTGCAAGGATGTGTAAGATGGTCACAAGGTACCTACAGCAATGAATTGGAACAATAAAGCAAGGGATTTACTTACAACAGAGCTACCCAGGTAACGCACAATGTTTGGATGATTCAATCTCCTGAGAACATCTACCTCCTAAAACAGAATATTGTGAAAGACCACAAACATGCTTATTTAATCAAAGGTGTCACAAAATTTTTTACTGGAGCTCTTTCCAAGTCTCTCTTTGAAATTGAGACAACCACCAGCCATGTAGTATATTATGTATCCAATAAAATATATCAAGTAAATTAATTGAGATTGTCCTGCAATCTACCTGCTGTATCTCAGGCCCAGTAGTCTCTTCATCACTGACCTTTACAGCAAAAAAGCTGCCATCATCCCTGGAGTATCATAAGAAAGAATGGAACCACGTTAAGCTCAAGCTCAATGGGGTAGCAGTGGATGTTCCCCACTGCTAGGTATGGCACCTTGGGCTTCAGAAACTATATTTTGTGTGTGTGCGCAAGTGAATTGACACTGAGGGAATTTAAATCCATTGCCACTGTTGGAATCCAGTAATCACCACAACAGACCCTGTATATCATCAAAATAGCCTAAGACATTCAACCAGTACAAAGTATCTTTTGAATTATAGTTTGTATAGAGGTACAGTGACTCACGTATTTAATCCTTCATAGACAGTTCCGAAAGAACCCTTCCCTAAAACTTTGCCCAAGGTCCAGTTTCTTGGACATTTTGGTGAAGAAACAGGAAATAAATGAGAACCCGGTGATGTGTTGGTAGAGCTCGGGGATTGAGAATGGGTGTACGTTTTCCATGGATTAATTCGCTGAGATCTTTGATTTATCTCAAGCTCCTTATCTAAGATATTTGCCATAGGTGGCAAGGGCAATTTTTGTGGCACCAAGTAATCAAATCTAGCTCTGTCTGATTTCGAAGGTGATGCTGGAGGTGTTGGAAGAGGGACTGCTTGATGATGATTTGCCCTGTGTGGGCTTAACTGAGGGCTGTCGTAGGTGTTTCTACGATCGTAGGAGCCTGGGCCAGAGCCATTGCTACAGTCCAATGAGGAAACAGAGTTGTTCCTTGGAGCACTTCTAGTGTTTTTCAATTCTGCAAACTCGCTAAAAGCAGACTCTTCCTGCCTTGCCCATCCATACTGACTATTAATAAAACCATCTGAAGAACACCGTGGCTTATCCATTTCAAACTCTGGATAGCTTTCATGAGCTGTGACATGCCCAGTTGGAGCATGGCCATGTAAATAAACCTCACAAGTGGCAGGAGTGGAAGATGTTCTCAAAGCCAAGGCTTCAGAGCTTAAACATCCATTCTTGCCAGATGGCCATGTAGAATCTTCCTCTTCTGAGTAGTGAGAAAATCGAAACGACTCGACACTCGAAGTCGACGGCATCGGCCTCTGCATAAGAGCGATAATCTGCATCTGTTCGTCCGAATTCTCTGCCCCTAATGTTTGAATAACCTTTGCACTCCCGACCAGCCCCATTCTGGTCGGCGAGGCATGCCCCGGCGAAAGAGCATAAATCTTTGCAGGATTCCCCATCGGAAGCGGTGAGCTCTTCGCTGACTGCCTTCGACCCCGATAGCCCAAGTGATGAGATTCATTATCGGCATGCTCCCCGTTATGTAAAGCCCTAGGGGAGATAAGAACATGGCTTCCATTTTGGGCCAAATACAAAGACTTAGACGACGATGGCTCTTTCGAAGACTTTGCCTCTCTTTTGCCGAGATGCAAGTAAGTTTTCAGAAAGCTCATCTCAGATCAGCTTAGAGCTACAAAACCCTAATCTAATCTAAAGTCAACCTAAACAAATCCTTAAACTCCCTCCTTCAAAACCCCAAATTAAAAGTTCCCCACTGAATCTAATCTTCCATAAGCACAGTCCAATTTTGCTGACTCCGAATCACCTGTACAAAACAATTGTACACATCAAAAACTAGTTGTTAAATCCATTGAATAACCCTAGTTTCTGAATTCCCCGCCCAAAAGAAAAAAATGAAAAATTCACGGATCCAGGAAGAAAAATGCGCTGTAAAAAGTATGCAACTTTCATGACACTTTCTATCCCATTTGCTTGATGTGGAATGCACGACTTGAGCAGCAATTGAAGTTCAATATTTTTTWAAAATTCCACAGGCAATCTAAGAAAAGCAAAAATAACAGGGAGAGAAGATTCATACCAGAGATGTTAGCGCCCCCAAATTGAAATGTCTACCATGATCCACCTTCCATAACGTGGCAAAATATAACGTGATCCAACGAAGCCTGAAATTTTAGAAAAWTCTAGCTTTTGAGGAGAATACTAGTACGAAACTATATTGCGAATTTAACCCTGACATTTTAAAAAATTCGAGCTTTTGAGAAAAATAATAGGACGAAACGAGACTGAGAATTGCAATTTCCTGCCAATTTCCTGAACTCACTCTCGTCCTCATCCTCCTTGCGTGGTATTAACGTTTTGTTTGAACTTCCATTCACTGAACATCACGCGTAAGAGAAAATATTGACTCTCACATAATACTGTTCTGACATACGCTTACCTTATCAAAGTCAATCTGTCCAGTCAGCCTGTGAAGGGTCGTTGAAATTCTCTTGCGGTTTGTATTTGTCAAAACCAAAATAAATTATATAATAATGTGATACTATGTCGGTTGGGCTGTGACTTGGCGAATTTATGTTTACAATTGTGGGGAGTTTCGGAATGCGTAGGTGATATTCTGAATGGTTTAGAGAAAGTATATGATTTAGAATCAAGTCAACTATCATTCAAGGAGACCAAATTTAGTTGATGACTAAATTTTAGTAGAAAAAGTTTATAATATTAAGAGATATTGTTTACTTCCCATCCGGTTAGTAATCTTGTCATTCCCACCTATGACCTAAGCTATTTATGCACCTTGAGTGCACACCACTCAATCACTGAGCACTGAGGTGGCAAATGGAGATGGCATGTCCCACATGCATATTAATGGAAGTTGGTCTCATCGAGGGGATATTAACTCAGCTTTCCATCACATTACAAGTGTAATTAAACTAGAGCAGAGGATTGAAGTCACACCCAACGGAGGTTCCATGGAGGTTCAATCAACCTTTCATCCGAACGGAGGTACCTGCAATCACATTCAGTGGAGAGGGAAGGGAAGTAATTGTGTTTTTGGGATCTTGCTCTCGCACAATGCGCCCATGGGGAGCGGGTACGAGCCCAAAGGCCAAGCAGAAGCCAACATCCATGAGGACCTTCAGAGGATAAAGAAGCCAAGGCAAGGGAAAACTCTAGGCAAACAAATTTGATCATCCTCTAGGTCTGCTCCAGATTCACCGCGTCGACTCCTTGGTGTCTCCGAGTGAGCAACAATTTTAGTATTGGTTTGGATATCATGGCTAGAGGTGGCCCTGGCAGAAGGGGTTGTCACAGTGGGCAGAGACTTCTAATACCTTGAACCCAACAAGAAGCCATGGTCTCTGCAGATAATTTTCAAGCTCTCACAGCTCCTGAAATTCAAGCTGAATTAGTGGAACCTCACACTCCAAAGAAACCAAGTATCATCAGACTATGGATTTCTACTTACATGTCAAAACCTTGCTGGGGAAAGTCGTCACTGAGAGTAGCACTACTTACAGTGAAATTCTCCTTTAGTTGGAGTATATGTAGCTTCAGATTCACGTTGTCAACCAAAAAATCTCCCTTCTTGTTGAGCGTACGATGGGCCTGGACCTCAACAAGCCTAGAGAAGATCAATGCTAGATTCTCGAGGCAACTGTGCCTTCTCCTCTTGTCTAACTCTGATGATTTCTCTTTCAACTTTAGTTTTTGGTTTTCATATAATTCTAGCTAGGTTAGACCAATGAGTTTATTTCATTCACACATGGCAGAAATGGCCTTGTAGCTGTAATTTTGTAATTAAGCATTGGTTATATCATAGGGGAACTCAGAATTCAACTCAAGGACAATGGCTATATTGCAGTTGCCCTGGTTTCCCATGTGGTGGGCTAGTTGCATGACAGATGTAAATTATTTTTGTTGTTAACAGAATTTTGATAAAAAAAAAAATCGATAGCTTACAAAGAAAAAGGAAATATTGTTTAGTTTTTATGGACATGATTTCAAGATTTTGAAGTTCAGTGATATCATTGTGTGTAAACAAGGGTTGCATGGCAGCTTAGTCCCTGCCAAGTAGATTTGGAAATGGAGATGATAGTTGACACCCTATAATTATCGATGATGATGATTACTGTGAAACATAAACAAGATGTTAACTAGGGGCTAGTTTCATAGTCTTAAAAGAAATCAATTTGTAAATATTTTAAATGAAAAAAATTAACACTGATAACTATACTGTCAGAAAGATTGGAATTCAAAGAATTTGACCTAGACTCACAAGGAATGGAGGAAGATGTGTTTCTCCATGACACTTGGTTTATAGATTTGTCATATGTCGTATTGGCCAGGATCTTTGACCACATTTTTACTTTAATGTGGATGTTGTATAGTTTTGGGATTAACCTAAATTTCCTTCCAATTAAGTTAAGCTAGCCAAATGCAAATTGCATTTTAAAAATATTCAATTGTTCTTTTTGAAAAAAAACCTTTCAAATTTAATAATATTTATTTTTATATAATATTTATTATATTACATAATAAATGTAATCTAAATAATATATTAGATAATAAATATAATATAAATATAATAATGCATAATAACAAATACATAGTACAATTTTTTTATATTTAGATGTGGTGATTGGTGAAATTCATTGATTACGTAATTAATTCTACATATTGAAAGACGTGAAGGGAGCAATAACACTTCAATTCTATCAACCAATTAGAAATGAGAAACACAAATATTTTTATTATATCCAAAAAATATATTTGTTTTCCTATGTTAAACATTACATTGCATACACAAATTTATGGTAAAAAATAATTTAATGTCACATCAAAATCAAACGCATTGCTATAGTCCCATGGCAGGGACTAATAAAATTAGTTTTTTTTTAATTATTCATTAATAGTGTTTAAGGGGGCAGATTTTCACTCCGGATTCACCGCATTGACTCCATGGTGTCTCTGAGTGAGCAACAATTTTAGTATTGGTCTGGATATCATGGATAGAAGTGGCCCTGGCAAAAGGGGTCGTCACCGTGGGCAAAGGCTTCCAATACCTAGGGCCCAACAGGAAGCATGGTCATTGCAGATAATTTTGAAGCTCTCATGCCTCCTGAAACTCGAGTCGAATTAGTGTTAGCCGAAACAAATGTGAGATTATAAAGGGTTGTGGTGAATGAGGAAGAGGTCGATGCAGAATTCACCCAATGGATTACCGACACTAGAACCCCATACTCCAGAGAAACCAAGTATCATCGAACTATGGATATGTACTGCCATGTCAAAACCTTGTTGGGGAAAGTCGTGACCAAGAGGAGCATTACTTACACTAAAATTTTCCTTCAATTGGAGTATCTGCAGCTTCAGATTCGCGTAGTCGACCAAAAAATATCCCTTCTTGTTGAGCGTACAGTGGGCCTGGACCTCAACGAGCCCAAAGAGGATCAACCCCAAGTTCCCGAGGCAATTGTGCCTTCTCATCATGTCTAACTCTGATGATCTTTCTTTCAGCTATAGTTTTTGGTTTTCATGTAATTCTAGCTAGGTTAGACCAACAATTTGATAAAAAAAAATGGATAACTTATCCAAAAAGGAGATATTGTTTAGTTTTTGTAGAGACAATTTCAAGATTTTGAAGTTTAGTGATATCATCGCGTGTAAATAAAATTTGGCTATTTAAAATTATTCATTAATAGTGTTTAAGGGGCAAACTCTCACTCCTACTAAATATCTTTGAGTCTTGAGTTATTCACATTTTTTTTAAGAAAATGCTTTGTTGAAAACCTTTTGAATAGGAGTCAGCATGGTGAAACTTTCACTCCAGATTCATTGCGCCGACTCCTTGGTGTCTTTGAGTGAGCAACAATTTCAATATTGGTTTGGATATCATGGATAAAAGTGGCCCTGGCAAAAGGGGTCGTCACCGTGGGAAAAGGCTTCCGATACCCAGGGCCCAATAGGAAGCCTGGTCATTGCAGATAATTTTCGAGCTCTCACGCCTCCTGAAACTCGAGTCGAATTAGTGTTAGACGAAACGGATGTGAGATTAGAAAGGGCCATCGTGAATGAAGAAGAGGTCGATGCGGAATTCACCCAATGGATTCTCGACACTAGAACCTCACACTCTAGAGAAACCAAGTATCATTGAACTATGGATCTGTACTGGCATGTCAAAACCTTGTTGGGGAAAGTCATGACCAAGAGGAGCATTGCTTACACTAAAATTTTCCTTCAATTGGAGTATTTGCAGCTTCAGATTCGCGTAGTCGACCAAAAAATCTCCCTTCTTGTTGAGTGTACAGTGAGCCTGGACCTCAACAAGCCCAAAGAGGATCAACCCCAAGTTCTCGAGGCAATTGTGCCTTCTCGTCCTGTCTAACTCTGATGATCTTTCTTTCAGTTTTAGTTTTTGGTTTTCATATAATTCTAGCTAGGTTAGACCAACAATTTGATAAAAAAAATGGATAACTTACCCATAAAAAGAGATATTGTTTAGTTTTTATAGAGACAATTTCAATGAAGTTTAGTGATATCATCGCGTGTAAATAAAATTTGGCTATTTAAAATTATTCATTCATAATGCTTAAGGGCAAACTTTCACTCCTACTAAATATTTCTGAGTCTTGTGTTATTCACATTTTTTTTAAGAAAATACTTGTTGAAAACCTTTTGAATACTTTCCATAATATATTATGAGTTAATGATTTGTAAGAAGTAGACTTATACTCTTGCCAAATGTCCATAAGTAAACTTATACTCTTACCAAATGTCTTTAGGATTTGGGTCCTCAAATTTTATTTTTTTTAAGAAAACACTTTATGAATAATCTTAATACTTTCCTATTATAATAATGTTGTTAAATTACTAAACTTGAAGACTTCACATGTTTTGAAAAAAATAAAAATATTTATTTTTAAAAATAAAATTTTAAAAGAGAAAAAAAATTAATATAATACTAAATTTTAATATAGAAATATGAAATCATGTTATTACACACAAAGTATAAAACTAAAATTATTAAAATGAAATAGAAATTTATAACATATTTATTGATTTCATTAAATTAAGAGAAAAATTTATAAGATACTTATCAAATTTACATTTTAAAACTAATTTTAAATTAATAAAAATTTTAACTCGTATTTAAAATTATTAAAATGAAATAGAAATTTATAACATACTTACTGATTTCAAGAAACTTATAAGATACTTATCAAATTTACATTTTAAAACTAATTTTAAATTAATAAAATTTATAACTCGTGTTTATTTTACAAATGAAACATTAAAACTTTCAAATTATAAAAAAATAAATCCATTATAATAAAAAGCATATATATTTATTATTAAACATTAAAAACAAACCAATCCAAAAAAAAATCATTAACGCTTGTAATAATATTTAACAAATACTCTTCCATTTATTCTTCTAGCATTTAGTTTGAGGAAAAAAAAATAATGATGAGCTTCATTTGTTGGAGAGATAATGGTTTTCTATTATTAATACCTGCCATGGGAGTATAGTAATGAGTTTGCTTTTGATGTGATAGTGATCTGATATTAATTTGCCTTTTACCATAAATTTGTGTATGCAATGTAATGTTTAACATAGGAAAACAAATATATATTTTTGGATATAATAAAAATATTTATGTTTCTCATTTCTAATTGGTTGATAGAACTGAAGTGTTATTGCTCCCTTCATGTCTTTCAATATGTAAAATTAATTACATAATCAATGAATTTCACCAATTACTACATCTAAATATAAAAAGTTATACTATGTATTTATTATTATGTATTATTATATTTATATTATATTTATTATCTAATATATTATTTATTATTATATTTATATTATATTTATGAATATTATAGTTTCACTCAGCTTATGGTTCATTATACATTTTGAATAACAAACAACCCTCAATTATTATCTTTTTTTGACAGAAAATATTCATTACTTATGCATTTAGTTATATTAAGTTTTATTGTTCAACATGTATTTCCCAACTAACTCGACAGGAACTGACTGCGTTGTCATACAAACCTTGTTTATTTAGAATAAAACCAATTTATGTTAAAGATATCATGTTTCTCATTTTAATTTTAATGGTATTCTAAAGATGTTAGGATTATTTAATTGAATATTAATATTATGTGAGAGAATAAGTTAAAAATAAACAAAATTCAATTATTTTAGTTAAAAAATTTCCTTAAATTTTATAAGAATTTTAAGGAAAGTTTTTGAGTATAGTTCTATTTGAATATCTTTAATGAGTTTAACCCATTTTAAAAAGATACACTGTGAACTTGTTATGTTTTTAATAAGTTATGTAAGTGAATTTAAAATTTGATTTATTAAATATTTATTTGTTTTAAAAAATAATAAAATGTATTTATATATAAATATTTCATTCATTAAATAAGATATTATTAATGAATAAAATTGTTTAAGGTTTATTTATTTTTATAAAA
Source organism: Picea mariana (assembly GCA_032191745.1). Lineage (NCBI taxonomy): Eukaryota > Viridiplantae > Streptophyta > Pinopsida > Pinales > Pinaceae > Picea > Picea mariana. The sequence goes on from JASDQU010739139.1 coordinate 310,954, forward strand.
TAAGATATTATTAATGAATAAAATTGTTTAAAGTTTATTTACTTTTATAAAATTAATATATAATTGTATGAAAATTTATATATTATAATAATGATTTAAATTTACAAAAATGTTGAAACTTTATATATATATATATATATATATAAATTTCTTAAAATTTTATATCTATTGTGTTTTTATTTTTTATTGAATTTTTATAGATATTAAAGTTTTAGTGTTTTATTAAATACATTCATATAATTATTAATAGAAATTAAATTAGTAATTTTAGTATTATAATTGTTTGAGAAATAGCCTCAAGGATAGGATTAGGGTTTTTATTTTTTAGTTGAATTTTTATAGATATTAAAGTTTTAGGTTTTATTAAATACATTCATATAATCATTAACACAAATTAAATTAGTAATTTTAATATTATAATTGCTTGAGAAATAACCCCAAGGATTAGTTCAAGTAATTCTAGATTAAATCTGTAATCAGATTGCTATTGATCTCTTCAAATTCATTCCATAATACAATATAAAATCAATATAATTGTATACTTATTTTATTTTATGAAGCCTAGTTTCATATTAACTTAATTTAATATAAATACTATTTAAAAAAATAAATGTAAATCATTTTATTTTACATCTTATAATTTAAATATTTATTAATTTAAAATATTTATAAAATTCAAAAAAAAATCCATATCTATTTATTTTATATGTCTTTTTTATAATAAAAAATTTAATTGATCAATTATAAAGTAATCGCCTCATTTAAAATATATACATCATCAACACATAAAAGAATTAATAAATCACAACTACAAATAGAAATATACGCATGACTCACAGCATTCTAAAGCGTAGCAACTATTAATGATGCTTGATGGATAATAATGGTCAAAAGTTTAATTTTAACGGTCATTATTAAAAAACACTTTTTAAGGAACAGTTTTTCCTATTTTTTTGTGATAATGATAGCAAGTAAAGGGAAAATAGTACAGCCAATAATAGTTCTCAAATTTGTTGGTTATTATTATTTATATATATATATATATATTTAATGTTGATGTAAAATAAAATATTCATAATATTTTTATTATTACTATTTTTTCAATTTATGTTCATATAAATTAATAATTTATTAATTTTAAATTCAAAAAAATTATAAATATAAAATAAAAATGATGATTAACATTCATTTCGACTAAAATTATCAAATTACAATACTATAAAAAATTACATGGAAACAATTTTTTTTATTATTTGAACTTTGAGTTGGAAAAGCTCTTCACCCACACATGAAACACATTTTGATCTTTATATTCTTTTGCATATAGAAATCTAGGCATTCCATTGAAGCAATATAATACATATTCATATTCTTTGATATTATTCATATTAGTATTTTTTCCACTTTTTAAACGGATCTCTAGGTTTTCTCACTTTCTCCCTCATAAAAATTTTCCTACTCTAATTAATCTCAAAGACTAGTTTGACCTTTCTTAATTCTTCTCCAAAATTTTTTTACTCGATGGTCATTTGGCACTTGGTAGTTTGACCTTGCTCAATTCTTTTCCAAAAAAATTTTAATCAATGGTCATTTTCCTCTTCAAAGTTATAAATACTATTCTCTCGCACTCGTTTCATTCGAGCTTTTGATTGTCCCTGATGATGGGTGGAGTGTCCACTCAAAAGGTTGGACGTTTTGAAAACTATGTACACATTATATATCCAAAAACATTTGTTGCATTATGTCAAACTGTGAAAACTTGCATTCTCATACACCCTTCAAATTTAAACCCTGAGATTTGAAAATAGTCTTAGTGAAAGTTAATAACCATCAT
>JASDQU010739140.1:0-26845 GCA_032191745.1 Picea mariana
ACCAATAAGAACAAATTATCCCTTTTGATACATGTTGTCATTAACACTCTGTCGTCTCTCTCTCTTCCTGATGTGAAGGTTTCAATTTCACAGTACTCTGAAGAGTACTCCTTATACCCTGATTCATCCCCTATCATCTCTCCTATATATACATCTTGTAAATATGAGGAAACCAACCCAAGTTTCCATTTTCCTCCTCATATATATTTTCCTTCTTCTAACGGTCTTTTTCAGGAACATCCTTTGCCACACCTCAAAGTAGTCGAAAGGTCACCACTTCAGTCCCTCAAAGTTTTTGAAAATCCCCTTTTTAGCTCTTGAAGTTCATCTCCTAGACTTCCAATGGTTGGTGCCAGAGGGAGAGGAGATGGTGGGCAAGGTCAAGGTCATCCCCCTAGACTATTTTCCAAGGTAGCTGCTAGATACGCTCCCTTGGTCCTCCCGGTTGTCCTTCATGATTTTCCCAAAAATTACATGAAGAACCTCCCAAAATTCATGGGAGAAGGAGATCTAACCGCAACTGAACACATAGCCTTTTTTGATTAGTTTGTCGATATCCTTGGCATTGAACAAGAGGATGTTTAGTCGAGGCTGCTAGTACAAACCTTTGAAGGAAAAGTGAGAACCTGGTTCAGAGGACTCCCTATAGGTTCCATATGATCCTATGACGAACTAGAAAGCACCATCCTTAGATAGTGGGGTGAGAAAAAGGACCATCTCTATTATTTAACTGAATTCAGGGATTTAAGAAAGAAGAATTATGAATCAGTCCTTGAATTTACTCAGAGGTTCAACAAAATGTATAACAAAATCCCAACTGAAGTCAAACCTTCTCAACCTACCGCAAAAGTAACTTTTGCAAGGGATTTTGAACTTGACTTTTCTCTCCTCTTAAGAGAAAGAAGATCGACCACTTTGTCAGGAATGCACGATGATGCCATAGAAATTGAATCCAATATGATGGCATCCGGGAAATTAAAAACTAATATTGAGATGGGAACTAAAGAACCTAGGCATTTCAAAGAACACGCAGGACCCTTTGGATCTGGGAAGTCTGCAAAAGAAAAGATGGATGAGATGGCCAAGATAATCAAAGATTTATCAAACAAAATATCCATAATGGAATTATATCAAGCCAAACATTATTCATGCGTTAGGAATTTCAAGAGAAACCACAACCCTCAGATACAACAAAGACAAGTAAAAAATAAAGATCAAAAAATCCAAGCCCCGTTTAAAACTGAAAATTTTATGCAGAGAGATCAAATGAATGGTTATGAAGAGTTAGAAGAAGATCTGAACAACCTTAGAGATGACGATCTTGAACCACATTTAACCAGGTAGGATTATGAAAAAACTTTAGACCCGAAAACCCTATTTAGTGATGAGGAAAGCATGAAAAATATGGGAGATTCTACATATCAAGGTCTCACCGACTCAATAATGGTCGAACTCCAACAAAAGTATGATCTAAGGCCCAGAGAAAATAATTCTATGAGTGTTCCGCCAAAAATTATTTTGTAGCGAAATAAAATGAATGAGGTGGTACTTACTAAAAAACCAACTGAAATCCAAGCTTCCCAAACAAATCCAGTTGAAAGAAGAACTATGCAAACTAAGAAACCGGAAAATACAGAAACAAAAATCTCGACCAGAGAAATTGAAAAAACAATTGGAGGTTTCAGTTTAGAAAATGAACTAAATAAAATTAAAATCCTAATGCCTCTGGTTGAACTTGCAAAAACCCCGATTTATAAAAAAACAAATCACTAAAGTGATAATTTTTTCTGATGTTGAATGTCATGCAGACGTAATTAATCTGTAGGACGAAATACCTACGATCATGTTCGGTCCTCACATTGAAAATAATAAGGATTTGGTTTCCCCATTTTATATTACACTAAATGTGCATGACCATTTACTCCAAAAACATATGTTAGATTCTGGGGCCTCTCATAATTTAATGCCTAAAATTATCATGGAAAAGTTATGCCTTGAAATTACTAGACCTTATCAAGACTTATATTCATTTGATTCTAGAAAAGTTAAGTGTCTAATCATGATTAAATATTTAGAAGTAAATCTTGCACAGATCCCTGTGAAAAGTCTCCTAATTGATGTGGTCATTGTTGATGTCCTTGCCAAGTACAACATGCTTCTATCTAGGTTTTGGGGCACCAAATTAGGAGGATTGGTTCAACTAGACATGACTTATGCTACGATCCCAATTTTTCGTGGGAAATTCACATGACTGTACAGAGAAACTAGACTGGCGTATATTGTAACTGACCCCCAAAACCCTAATAATTACCCAGTCTATGTTGTTGATCAGGACTTAGTAAATTGTATATTATCTATAGATGACAATTTCGAAGAATGTACAGAAGAAGAAAATAAAAAATTAGAAATAACAAAGAAAAATGCAAATAATAAAGAAGGAATGTGGAAAATGTTCTTTGATGGTGCCTCATCCTTTGATGGAGCAGGAGATGGAGTTTTATTCATGGCACCAGGTGATGAGTATGGTATTCCCTTCTCTTATAGGTTACAAAGGGATATTGATTATACGAATAAGGTATTGAATATGAAGCTCTGGTTTTAGGATTAGAAGTTGTGAGGAAGTTAAAAATCAAACATCTAATAGTTTATGGTGATGCAGAACTTATTGTAAAACAAGTGAAACAACAATATCATGCTAAGCACCCAAAGTTGAGATCATATAAGAATTGCGCATGGGATATTATAGAGAATTTCATCTTGTCTTTTAACATACACTCTATTCCCAGAATGGAGAACCAACAAGTTGACTCCTTGGCCAAGGCTGTTGCAACCTTCATACCGCCCATTGTATTGAAGCTAAAGTATCACATCGAGATGAGACATGGACCTTCCATCCTGAAAAATGTTCAACATTGGAAAGTGTTCAAGAATGACGAACAAATCAAACATTTTTTGGATATGGTTGATGAGTTTTCTAAAACTCACATAGATCAGGAAAACCAAAATGATCCTTCTTGGGTTATGAAAGGAGAGAACCCTGAAAAATTCCAAGATAAGATCGCAAACCACCATATGTTCATGCTTAAGAACAATAAGATTCCTAGAGGTTCGATTCCCTTAGAAAGACTGTTTGACCAGGATGACATACCTTTAAAGTCTACCTTACGTCCTCAACCTGAGAAAGTTGAAGACTGTAATGTAGAAACTGACAATGATCCAAAAATGGTCAAGATATCAAAGTACCTTCTGACCCAAATGAAAGGTAAGTATGTTGAGTTTCTTAGGTAGTACAAGGATGTTTTTTCTTGGTCTTATGATGATCTGAAAACTTATGATACCTCTATTATTGAACATAAGATTCCTCCAAAACATGGTATTAAACCTTTCAGATAAAAACTTAGACAGATAAACCCTATTCTCCTACCAGTGATAGAAAGGTAAGTCAAGAAACTTCTCGATGAAAAAATCATCTTTCCACTCATATATCCTGAATGGGTGGTCAATTTGGTCCCTGTTAGAAAAAAGAATGGTGAAATAAGGCACTTTGTGGATTTCAGAAACTTAAATCAATCATCCCTCAAAGATAACTACCCATTCCCGAAAATGGATCATGTTCTAGAAAAGGTAGTTGGAGCTAATATAATGTCCATGATTGATGGTTTTTCTGGATACAATCAAATTGTTTTCCATGAAGACGAGAGAGAAAACATTGTGTTTACCACTCCATGGGGAACTTTTATGTATGATAAAATGCCATTTGGTTTGATGAATGCAGGGGATACTTTCCAGAGAAAGATGGACATCATGTTCATCGGTGAGAAAGACAAATTAATTGTTATTTATCTTGATGATTTGATGGATTTTTCTAACTCTGATGCAAAACATCTGCTACACCTTAGGAAGACCTTCGAAAAATGCAGAAAGTTCAGTTTGTCTCTTAATCCTAAAAACTCACATTTCACTATGCAATAAGGTAATCTCTTGGGTCATATAGCGTCAAAATAAGGAATCAAGGTTGGCCTTAAACGAGTTGAGGCTATAGACACAATTAATATTCCTAGGAACAGAAAAGAAATTCAATATTTTTTAGGAAATATCAACTTTTTGAGAAGATTCATTCCCAATGTTTTTGAAATAATTAAAATGATTACAGATATGTTGAAGAAAGGTAGTGAAGTGAAATGAAATTTTGAAGCTAAAGAATCATTCGAGTGATTCAAGAAATCCATAGACGAAGCACTAGTGCTAGCAAGTCCAGACTATACTAAGGAATTCTTGATCTTCTATTTCTCTTCTGAACATACTATCGCAATAGTGCTCCTGCAAAAGAATGAAGAAGGTTTTGAGTAGCCAATATCCTTTTTCAGTAAAAGTCTCAGGGATGCAGAATTAAGATATGATATACTTGAAAAACAATATTACACAATGGTGAAATCTCTCAAATCTTTCAGGACATATGTGTTTCATTCCAAGATCATTTCTTACGTGCCAACAAGCATTGCCAAAGACATCTTGGTTCAGCCAGACAATGATGGAAAGCGAGTTCAGTGGTTGGCTAAAATTCAGGAGTTTGATCTATAAGTGAAACCGACCAAACTAGTCAAAGGTCAAGGCCTGGAGAAATTGTTAGCCGAATCAAATTTCAAGGTGCTTGGGATAAATCACTAGGAATCACACGGATATCTCCCGGATATAGAGGAAATTGATTATCAAACACCTATGATTCGGGTTGAAGATAAGTTTTCTTCCTCTTCTTGGTATCACGATATCATTTCATACCTCACTACCCTTCAATGCTCGAATGACATGACTCTATCCAAAGCAAGAACTTTGAAGCTACATGTTGTTAAATATTGTATTATTGATGAACGATTGTACTAGAAGGATCCTCTAGGTTTCTTGTTTTGTTTCTTAACAGAATCTGAAATAGAAGGCATCATAAATTAATTTCATGAAGGAGTGTGTGGAGGAAACCATGCCTGGAGAGAAACAGCCTACAAGATTTTAAGAGATGGATATTACTGGCCAAAATTATTCACTGATGTCAACACAAAAGTCAGAGCATGTAATTCCTGCCAGTTGTTCACTGGAAAACAGAAGCACCCCTCCCTACCCTTAATCCCAATAAAATATGAAGCCCATTTTCAACAATGGGCCCTGGACTTCATCAGAGAAATCCATCCGCAATCAAGAACTCAACATAGATGTATTCTCACCACTACTGATTACTTCATGAATTGGGTAGAATCCATTCCAACTCAGAATGATAAAGATTCAATAGTAATAAACTTCTTGGAGGAGAACATCCTATCAAGATTTTGTTGTCCTCGGAAAATAGTCACTCACAACGCCTAATATTTTAAATCTATGGCAATGATAGTTTTTTTCCAGAAGTACAACATTGTATTAGGACATTCTATAGCCTATTATCCTCAGGGGAATGGATTGGTTGAATTGTCTAACAAGATCTTGATGACTATAATCAAAAATGTGTTGACAAAAAATAAAAAGGCTTGGCACACCCACCTAAAATACGCACTATGGGCGAATCGAATCGGCACCAAGAAATCAATAGGTATGTCCCCTTTTCAATTGGTTTATGGTACTAATGTTGTCCTTTCTATCAATCTTGCTCTTCCTATAATGAAGCTCTGGCAGGATGCAAATGAAGAGACAAACGATGTTACAAAAGGATAAATCAACTAATTGAAGTTTAGCAAAATAGGGCCGAAGTAGATGACAAGCTTCAAAAGTACCAAGATAATATGAAGGCCTTTTTCGATAAAAAGGCTACAGGGAGTTTCTTCCCGGCGATCTAGTCTTAAAGTGGGATGCTAGAAAAGAAGACATAGGGAAGCATGGCGAATTCGACCATCTCTGGTTCAAACCATTCAGAATTGTAGCTGTTGAGGGGAAAAATTCCTTCTTACTATAAAATCTCGATGGAAAAATTCTCGACGCTCCTATCAACGGGCATTAACTAAAACATGTTATGTAGTAGTCATATTTTTTATTCCCATTGTATATATCGGTTTGGATCGACGTTTTTTTTCGTTTTTCAAATTGCACTTTTTCCTTTCTGTTGTAAATTATCCAAGGCATTTTATACTTTGTTGTAAATAAAACATATTTACTTGATATCATCAAAACATAATATAAAAGCATTTGTATCACATACCATTTTTGTTCTACATAATTTTCTAACATTTCCCATTTTGTTCCCATGCAGAATACTCACTGTCAGACGAGAGATAAGGATGCATCGGAATCCAACACTCATTTTTCAAAGACATTCGCTTTCTCTCAAAACAAGTGATAAAATAATGATCTGCTTGATTGAAAATGCAAAGGAAATTTGAGGTATGAACTCCTAACCCGCTAGTTCAAACTAAAATTCTAAGGAAATCTTATCGAAAGTAAAGGGGGTTTCACTCATGCCAATACCATCACCTAATCAAGGATCAAAAAAGGATAAAATTACAGATTAATTCTTAATCCTTTTCCAAATGAAATAAAAATTAAATAAAAAGAAAAGAAATTAAGAATAAAAAGGGATTGAAAGGAAGTTTGAGAATCAATAAACAAACTTATGTGGGATTGGGATTCTTTTGTGTTAGACCCTATGAGTCCTCATTCTGGTTATTTGGCCTATTCCCATTATTTATATTCACTTTAGGTTTTTCTACCTTTCCTTAGTCTTCATAGAAAGAAAGAAATTCACCTTGACTCTGAAAACTTAAAAAAACATATCTTTGAAGCGAGATTAGGCGAAAAACTTTTTGTTCCTTTGATTTTAACTAAAAGAAAGTATGTCTAGGCTAATCATGATAACTTCATCTCTTCTATCGGATTTTAAAATGACTAATTTTCTCAAGGTTGATCCATGAAAATCCAAATCCCTATAAAATCTTCCCTATAGGCCAAGGTGTATTGAAAATTGCAAGAAAATTAGTTTCAGAGTATAATTAAAAATTATGATGGACCTTCCTTTTAAAATTTTAAGAAAATATAATCCCTTGTATGATACATACAAATTGATTTCCCCCACTTCAAATATTAAAATATCAAATAGATGGTGAAAGGAAATTTGTAATGTGATTGCCCCCATCTTGTCCAAGACAAATGGTGAAAGGAAATTTGTAATTTGATTTCCCCCATTCTATCCGAACAGATATGATGAAAGGAAATTCATGTAATGATTGCCCTCATCTCAACTTGCAAAAGTGCTAATTGAAGTGGTGAAAGGAAATTCAATGGGAGAAGTAGATAACTTCACCGGGGTACTGAATAGGCTCACTGGAAGTGAAGCAATATCTACGATATTTGTATGGTTGTCATATATATCTAAAAAACATACTCTGACATCTAATTCTCATTCCAGTAATATTTACATTATGAACCAACAAGGGATCCCCTAAATAAGTTATTGCATATACTTAACCTTGATGTGAACGAAGTCGGTTGAAGCTTGATATTGCGGTTAAAGTCATTTTGATTATCTTAAATAGGTCCAAACTGAGTTTTAGGAAAGGGAAATTTTAAATAGCCTAACTTGAGCTTAATAATTAGGTGTGTTTTGAAGGTTTACTGAGATTCTGTTGAAGTTCAATTTTTCTTTGTATGACTAACTCCTAAAAGTGTTTCCCATAAATGAAATAATGACTCCACTTACCCAATAAAGGCACTCGGTCTACTGTTCTTCTGTGTATCATAGGGATATGCAATCCCAAAATGGAGACTATTTTGGAACACAAACAATTCTGAACTTTCAAACTTTATATTTTGTACCTCATGACAATAAAATGTTACTCGAAGAGAGAAGAAACTTGGAAAGTGGCCTTTTAATCTTAAAACAAATTTCATCAAACCTTTTCAATAATGTCTCTGTAAATAGATCTATACAATCTCTTCAAATTTCAAAATTGTTTTACTATTTACAATTAACAGTTTTGTTCTAAAATACTAAGTCTCTAAAGTACAAGATCTCTTGTCACATGTCCTTTTGATTTCAACGAAGAGGATTTACTTCGGAACTGCGGGCTTCAAGCGTTTGGAGGTGAAAATATCTTAAATTCTAAGTCTCTGAAGTATAGGATCTCTTGTCGCGTGTCCTCTTGATTTCAACAATGAGGATTTAGTTCAGAATTTCGGGCTTCAAGCACTCCAAGGTGAAAATATCTGAAATGCTAAGTCTCTGAAGTACATGATCTCCTTTCACATGTCCTCTTTTATCAATGGTATAGATGGGCTTCTGGTCTTCGGGAGTTCTTTACTCAGCACTGCTTGCCTCCCCCTAGAGTATGAAATAGCCAAATATGAGAATCGTTTCACACATGTCCCCCACTCAGATCAACGGACAATAATTTCACAAAATTTCCTTTATCCTCTCTACACATGACCAAGATGTTATGACCTCGAATTAACTTTGGATGCTTATCCCACTTTGCGAAGATCGACAGTCGAATTTTAATGGATCATGGAGATCGGCGGCTGAGAGCGATTGCAGGGGGCGAAATTGCGTGTGGTTTAATTTTGAAGGGAGGTCCCGCAATTTAAACCATGGTTTTCTCTTGGGGATACGTGGCATCACTAGGTGCATTGCAGGATGAAAAGCGGGTTACTTAAAACAACCCCCTCACGTGCTCGCAAAATAGAGAAATATAAAGGGACTTTGGACCAACACTTGTCACACATTCCACATCAGTTACCCCATTTACCTCACCACCTACACTTGTCTCCATGTCATCCTATTCATGATTAGTTATTCTTTCTTGTAACTATTAGCCATCACATAACGAGCCAGTGCTAAGCTACCTGTCACATTATCACTCCCCCCATGTTTTCAACTGATATTATTTTTCCAGTAAACGCATCCGAATAAAAGATAGCAATGGAATCATATGACAAGGATAGTAAACAAATGATTACGGTGGCATCAATGGATATGTGCTCCCAATTCAAAGAAAAAAGGAAAATGAGTGCATCTGCGAGCAGATGAAGAGACAGGTGAAAGCACCAGCTCAAACAATATCTCCCTGTTGTCATTTCATTCAAATTACGTTCCATTTTTAAGAGATAATTCATGAAGTCCAACGGTTTTGAGTTGTGACATTTTTTGTATAAATAGATAGATTTCAGATCTATTCATGGTTGCTTCTTGCTAGATGTAACAGAGAAAACTCTCCTTTTTTAGTATTAATACAAGTGCAGACAAAGATTCTAATTTTTGTTCAGTTTGAGTTGTCTATTTCTTCTATATTTCCATATCTCTGAATTTTCTTATGTAATTCCTTAATAAGTGATTGATTGAAATGTAGTATTACAACTATTGTAATCACATTATATCCGTAATTTGTTAAGTAAGCAATTTTTCCTTTGTATTTACTATAAGTAAAGAAAGACTTACAAGATGTTTGAATTACTACATTTCATATCTTATTTAAGGGTGCACTCTCTACATTTAATCCACTGCAAACAAGGTGAGACTCATTTGCAATTGATTCCTAGCTTTGTTTAACAGTTTTGTAATTTTCCTTCACACCATTTGATATTACAATTATGACTCAGACAATGAAATATGGACTCTGTACTATCCTATTATTAATTTCATTCAAGGATCATTTCTTATATAACTAAAGGTAGAAAAAACACTCTTTTAAAACATTGTCTTTAAATATTCCTGATGCCTGACATTACGCTTTGAGCCTTAAGTTTAATCTCAGGAACAACAGGTTGTGCCAATAGTTTTGGTTTACCAGTAAAGTATTGGCAAGGCTAGAAAGACTGGATATATTGATGAGTATCAACAAATAACATTGGACAATAGTATCGATCTCTTATTATGTTGTGGGAAGTGGTGTGGGCTTTGAAATGTCCACCACAATGTCGAGAGTGTAATTCCTTCAACAGTTTATCAACTTCTTCTTGGTTGACACATATAAGGATAACTCCATTGGGGTCTTTCCAACCAAGGCCATTCTCGGTCAAACAATATTTCATAGATTTAAGTGTCAAAACCCTTCTTTTGTAGTCTGCTAGGTGATTTTGGCAAGATAAATTCTTAAGGTAGTATATTATATCAGAATACCATTCATCATGTTCTAATTCATTTACTACCACGTTTATTTTCTCGCGTTCTCCCATTTGTATGGCCTCTTGGTTTCTCTTAGTCATCATCTAGGCCAAACCCTGTCCCTTTATAATCTTGGTGGGTTTTATCTCTAATTCATACTCTTGGATTTTGGATAACCACTTTCCCCTAGTACCCATACAATATTGTTGTGATAAGACATCCTTTACTATCAGGTAAGGGACATAAACCTTGATTTTATTATAACCCACATACTTTCTAAAGTTCTTAAGGGATTTCACTAAGGTGTAAGCTTGTTTCTCAGCAATCGAATAGTTTAGGTATGAATCCCTAAGGACTTTTCTCATGAAGGAGATGGGGTGTTCATGGTCGTTAATGTCACTTTGCAATAACACACCTTCAATGGTGTCTTGGGAGGCAAAAGAGAACATTATGAAATCCTGTGAATAGTCAAAACTAATCAAGACCGGGGCTTGGGAGATAGCATCTTTTATGTCTTCAAAGGATTTACTGGAATTATCATCCCATATGGAAATTGCATCCTTATTTAGTAATGCACTCATGGGTTTTATTCTTTTGGAAAAGTTTGGGACAAATCTTCGAATGGAATTTATTTTTCTGAAAAAAGGATTGTAGGGATTTTTTGTTAGTTGGGGGTCGTACATCCTTGATATACTGCACCCTTTTAGGGTCTATATAAATTCCCCCTTCTGAGGCTATGTGTCCCAAAATTTTCCCTTTATCTATCCCAAAGACATATTTCTTAGGGTTCAAGGAGATACCATACTTTATACATCGCTCAAAAACAATTCTAAGGTGTGATATGTGGTCTTTCCTCTCTTTTGATATGAGTGTGAGATCATCTTCCTAAATTTCTATGATTTTTTGAATGAGATCCCTAAAAGAAAAGTCCATTTCTCTCTTAAAGGTAGCACCGACATTCATAAGGCCAAACATAATTCTTAATTACATAAATGTTCCCCATGGTGTAGTAAATGTCATTTTAAGATGGTCTTCTCTTTTCAACAAGACTTGGTTGTATACAGAAAATCCATCCAACATGGACATCATCCCTGCCTCAGTAACCCTCTGTAACAGATGTTCCATATTTGGGAAGGGGTAGTTGTCTTTCAAGGATAGTTGGTTAAGGTTTCAGAAATATACACAGAAGCAAATATCACCACTTTGCTTTCGCAAAACTACCAAATTTGACATCCATGATGAATATCTGATTGAAGCTATGATTCCATCATCGATCATCTTTTGGAGTTCCTTTTGTATATGGGTTTCTAATTTTGGGTTGATATGTCTTAGCTTTTGTTGGAAAGGTTTGGCTCCTTCCATAAACGGTATAGCATGTTGGATAGCATCACCCCTATAAGCCTTTAGTTCATCATACTTCCAAGAAAAGGTATCTTTGAATTCCCTTATGAGGTCTAGAATTTCTATCCTTTCCTTTGAAGTAATTCCTTTCCCTATTTTGACCATTCTTGGATCCATCTCTCTGCCGATATTGAATTCTATGGATTCATATGTTTTTTTGTTGGGTTTCTTTCCTTTGAAAACCCTGTTTCTTTAAAAGAGGTTTTCTAAAGGGACACATCCTTTTGGAAAAGTGTTATTTTGCAGGTTAACCACATATAGGTTCATGGAATCATCTAGGAAGTTGACTTGTGAATCAATGAATTCTCTACTATTTTCCATGAATATAATAATTTGGTCATCATCTTAAAATACTTCCCAATGTTCTAGGTTATCAGGGATTGATGGTCTAAACAAGACTTCCATTTTTCATAAGTTTTGGAGTGGACCATCACAAGGTTGTAAGGTGGAAGCAGAAACATCCAAGGCATCTGCCACATAGTTTTATTCTTGGGGAACTGATTTGATTGTCACCATTTCAAAAGACTTTGAAATGGATCTTTCAAATTCATGGTACCTTTCTAATCTCTCATTCTTGTGATACTATCAAGTTTGAGTCCCCTATAACTCTGAGGTGTGTGACACCTTTGTCCATTTCCAAGTTGAGACCTAGGATCAAAGCTTCATATTCGGAAACATTGTTTATACAATGATATTCTAGTCTATAGGAATAATAGAAGGTCTCCTTAGATGGGGTTGTCAAGACATTACCTACCCTTGAGCCAGAACTTGAATGAGATCCTTCAAATTCTAAAGTCCACATTCCTTCAAGTGTCTTGGTAGGATTTTATTCCAAACTTTCCTCTTTGATGAACCAATTTTCAATCCCATTGTTAACACAAAAGAGCTGATCATCAGGTTCATTGGGGGTCTCAATAAGGCATCATGTAATGGGTTCTTTGTGAATGGTAAAGAATCCTCCTTCATGGTGAGGCATGATAACCTTGGACCCTTGGTTTTGGAAACTTTCGTTCAAGTTTTCTAGAATACCCTTACAGAGTATGATCCCCAAATTTCTTAAATCATCTATTACCATCACATTGATAGTAAAAGGAACATCAGGGCAAGCATGGAAAGCAACGCTCAGTTCCTTAATAATGCCTCGCATAAATCCTTCTTGTGTATTTGGCTATGATATGATTAGAACTAATTGGTGCATGACCCTTACGGTTATAATATTACTAGGAGTATCTGGGTCAAATACATAGTTATGGAGGAGGGAATCATTGACTTGGATGGTAATGTAAAAAGGTGCAGGTTCCCCATATTTAGTTCCCATGCTCCCTACTTGGTAGACAAAAGGGGATTCTTCTTCAAGATTGTCATCCTCATAAATTTGTGGCAGAGAGTATTCAACATCTTCATCCTCAGGTTTTCCAAACATTTTTGAGTGGGTCCCATATCCTCAGGAGTCTCATTTTGTTGAGAAAATAAAGAAGCCTCTTCCATGTTTGTGAAACCTGTGCTCCATTTTCTACGATAAGCACTATATTCTACGTCGAGGATATCTAGGAGGTCGGGACATAGTTCTAACATGCTTTCATTATTTGGTTCCCAGAAGTCATTATTGTTCAAGAGGTTAATCTGATTGATGGAATCGTTGAACCTAAGGTTTTCCTCAATCTAAAAAGCAACCTTTTGTGCTTCTTCCAGGCTTGAGGGTAATCGATGCTTAAGTGTGAACTACAAAGTTCCCTCTAAGGAGTCTAGGTAATGTTGGAGAATAAAAAATTTTGGGTGAAAGTTGGGTTGGAATTTTCTAAGGAGAGTATTGAACCTATCATTGAAATACCTAATGATGTCATTAGTTCCTTTGCAAAAATAAAGGTATTGAGAGTAGAAGGATCTTGTGGAAGTGGTATGGGATTTGAAATGTCCACCACAATGTCCAAAGTGTAATTCCTTCAACAATTTATAAACTTCTTCTTGGTTGACACATCTAAGGAGAACTCCATCAGGGTCTTTCCAACCAAGGCCATTCTTGGTCGAACAATATTTCATAGATTCAAGTGTCAAAACCCTTCTTTTGTAGTCTACTAGGTGATCTGGGCAAGATAAATTTCTTAAGGTAGTATATTATATCAGAATACCATTCATCATGTTCTAATTCACTGACTACCACGTTTATTTTCTCACGTTCTCCCATTTGTATGGCCTCTTGGTTTCTCTTAGTCATCATCTAGGCCAAACCCTATCCCTTTATAATCTTGGTGGGTTTTATCTCTAAGTCATACTCTTGGATTTTGGATAAGCACTTTCCCCTAGTACCCATATAATCTTGTTGTGATAAGACATCCTTTACTGTCAGGTAAGGGACATAAGCCTTGATTTTATTATAACCCACATACTTTCTAAAGTTCTTAAGGGATTTCACTAAGGCGTAAGCTTGTTTCTCAGCAATCGAATAGTTTAGGTATGAATCCCTAAGGACTTTGCTCATGAAGGAGATGGGGTGTTCATGGTCATTAATGTCACTTTGCAATAAGACACCTTCAATGGTGTCCTGGGAGGAAAAAGAGAACATTATGAAATCCCATGAATAGTCAGGACTAATCAAGACCAGGGCTTGGGAGATAGCATCTTTTATGTCTTCAAAGGATTTAATGGCATTATCATCCCATCTGGAAACTGTATCCTTATTTAGTAATGCACTCATGGGTTTTATTATTTTGGCAAAGTTTGGGAAAAATCTTCGAATGGAATTTATTTTTCCGAAAAAGAATTGTAGGGATTTTTTGTTAGTTGGGGGTCGTACATCCTTGATAGACTGCACCCTTTTAGGGTCTATATAAATTCCCCCTTTTGAGGCTATGTGTCCCAAAAATTTCCCTTTATCTATCCCGAAGACATATTTCTTAGGGTTCAAGGAGATACCATACTTTATACATCACTCAAAAACAATTCTAAGGTGTGATATGTGGTCTTTCCTCTCTTTTGATATGAGTGTGAGATCATCTTGCTAAATTTCTATGATTTTTTGAATGGGATCCCTAAAAGAAAATTCCATTTCTCTCTTAAAGGTAGCACCGACATTCATAAGGCCAAACATAATTCTTAAGTACATAAATGTTCCCCATGGTGTAGTAAATGTCGTTTTCAGATGGTCTTCTCTTTTCAGCAAGACTTGGTTGTATTCAGAAAATCCATCCAACATGGACATCATCCCTGCCCCAGTAACCCTCTGTAACAGATGTTCCATATTTGGGAGGGGGTAGTTGTCTTTCAAGGATAGTTGGTTAAGGTTTCAAAAATATACACACAAGAAGATATCACCAATTTGCTTTAGTAAAACTAACAAATTTGACATCCATGATGAATATCTGATTGGAGCTATGATGCCAGCATCGATCATCTTTTGGAGTTCCTTTTTTATATGGTTTTCTAATTTTGGGTTGATATGTCTTAGATTTTGTTGGAAAGGTTTGGCTCCTTCCATAAATGGTATAGCATGTTGGATAACATCACCCCTATAATCCTTTAGTTCATCATAATTCCAAGAAAAGGTATCTTTGAATTCCCTTATGAGGTCTACAATTTCTATCCTTTCCTTTTAAGTAGTTCCTTTCCCTATTTTGATCATTCTTGGATCCATCTCTATGTCGATGTTGAATTCTATGGATTCATATGTTTTTTTGTTGTGTTTCTTTCCTTTGAAAACATTGTTTCTATAAAAGAGGTTTTCTAAAGGGACACATCCTTTTGGAAAAGTGTTATTTTGCAGGTTAACCACATATAGGTTCATCGAATCATCTAGGAAGTTGACTTGTGAATCAATGAATTCTCTACTATTTTCGATGAATATAATAATTTGGTCATCATCTTAAAATACTTCCCAATGTTCTAGGTTATTAGGGACCGATGGCCTAAACAAGACTTCCATTTTGCATAAGTTTTGGAGTGGACCATCACAAGGTTGTAAGGTGGAAGCAAAAACATTCAAGGCATCTGCCACATGGTTTTATTCTTAGGGAACTGATTTGATTGTCACCATTTCAAAAGATTTTGCAATGGATCTTTCAAAGTCACTGTACCTTTTTAATCTCTCATTCTTGTGATACTATCAAGTTTGAGTCCCCTATAACTCTAAGGTGTGTGACACCTTTGTCGATTGCCAAGTTGAGACCTAGGATCAAAGCTTCATATTCAGAAACATTTTTTATTCAGTGATATTCTAGTCTACAGGAATAATAGAAGGTATCCTTAGATGGGGTTGTCAAGACATTACCTACCCCTAAACCAGAACTTGAATGAGATCCTTCAAATTCTAAAGTTCACATTCCTTTAGGTGTCTTGGTAGGATTTTATTCCGAACTTGCCTCTTCAATGAACCAATTGTCAATCCCATTGTTAACACAAAAGAGCTGATCATCAGGTTCATCGGGGGTCTCAATAAGGCATCGTGTAATGGGTTCTTTGTGAATGGTAAAGAATCCTCCTTCAGGGTGAGGCATGATAGCCTTGGACCCTTGGTTTTGGAAACTTTCGTTCAATTTTTCTATAATATCCTTACAGAGTATGATCCTCCAATTTATTAGAGCATCTATTACCATCACATCAATAGTAAAAGGAACATCAGGGCAAGCATGGAAAGCAATGCTCAGTTCCTTAATAATGCCTAGCGTAAATCCTTCTTGTGTATTTGGCTGTGATATGCTTAGACGTAATTGGTGCATGACCCTTACGGTTATAATATTACTAGGAGTATCTGGGTCAAATACATAGTTATGGAGGAGGGAATCATTCACTTGGATGGTAATGTAAAAAGGTGTAGGTTCCCCATATTTAGTTCCCATGCTCC
Source organism: Picea mariana (assembly GCA_032191745.1). Taxonomy (NCBI): domain Eukaryota; kingdom Viridiplantae; phylum Streptophyta; class Pinopsida; order Pinales; family Pinaceae; genus Picea; species Picea mariana. The sequence continues at coordinate 16,311 of JASDQU010739140.1, forward strand.
CTACTTGGTAGACAAAAGGGGATTCTTCTTCAAGATTGTCATCCTCATAAATTTGTGGCAAAGAGTATTCAACATCTTCATCCTCAGGTTTTCCAAACATGTTTGAGTGGGTCCCATATCCTCAGGAGGCTCATTTTGTTGAGAAAATAAAGAATCCTCTTCCATGTTTGTGAAAGATGTGCTCCATTTTCTAGGGTAAGCACTATGTTCTACCTCAAGGATATCTAGGAGGTCAGGATTTAGTTCTAACATGCTTTCATTATTTGGTTCCCAGAAGTCATTATTGTTCAAGAGGTTAATCTGATGGATGGAATCGTTGAACCTAGGGTTTTCCTCAATCTAAAAAGAAGCCTTTTGTGCTTCTTCCAAGCTTGAGGGTAATTGATGCTTGAGGGTGAACTACAAAGTTCCCTATAAGGAGTCTAGGTAATGTTGGAGAATAGAAATTTTTGGGTGGAAGTTGGGTTGGAGTTTTCTAAGGAGAGTATTGAACCTATCATTGAAATCCCTAATGATCTCATTGGTTCCTTTGAAAACTTAAAGGTATTGAGAATAGAAGGAATCTATACTTTCCATTTTACACCATCTGTCTTTGAAATATAGTTCTATATCCTCGGGGGTTTTGAAGCTCCCACTTGGTTTTTTGTTAATCCAAGTTATGGAAATCCTGGTGAGTGAACTTGAAAAGAGCCTCATAAAGGTGTTAGGGTGTTCTTCTCCATATTGGTGAAATTCATACCCTTCACAAAACTTTGTCCAATGTGAGTTACCATAGGATCCTTCCTCTTCTGAGAATATAGGTATCTAGGAATCAACCCCTTTGGGGAGATCATGTAATCCTCCTTGGGTGTTAGATTAATCCAAAGGGCCAAAGAGTTCTTTGTGAGACCAGTTAGGAGGATTTATAGGGGTAATATGAATTACAATAGTAGAAGAGAGTGTGTATTGACGTCCACTACCGATCATCATTTGTGAAGTCTCCAGATAATTTTCTTGAAATTATCAAAGGGATGGGGGAATCACCCTCATTAGAGTCGTCAAGTAAGATTTGGAAAGTAAGGAGTTTTGAGGAAAGGCTTACTGAGAAGTGGCATCTTTGAGGATAATTGACTCAGTGTTCCCCAACAATGATGCTAAAATTGTATCGCGCAATTTGTACTTGTCCCAAAGGGAAAGGATAAAGGAGGGAAAATTGGTGTACCAGGAGGTTGTCATATCACTACCACCTTAATAACACAACTCTTTCTATTTAGGGATAATAGCCCAAGGGAGACGTCCCCGGTGACCTGGGGGTTTCAGAAGGTAAAAGGTTAAAGTTTCAATAAAATATATTCCCTCTCACAAGTCACACTGATCAGAAAGTCTCGATATTTTAGAAAATGAAGCAATGACTTGAGTGTATTTTCCCATAAAAAAGAAACAAGAAAACAATGTCTTTTGCAAGTACAATTTGATGTTAGTGCTTCATAAAACCTTGGACTTGTCGATAAAAGAAATAAGTTGATGCAAGATGAAGCAAACATAAATTGTATAACATAAATGTATATAAGATGATAGATTCACAGTAAATTCCTTAAATGAGCTTCAAAATGACCAAAAATAATAACCCAACAATAGCAATATACTAGCACTTGTCAGAAGCTAATTAGGAAATGTAAAAATCAACTTTTCCAAATGCTTTTAGGAGCTTTTATTGCTGTAATAATTGCATGTAGCTTAATTTTGTAACAACAACAATAATGTTAGTGAATTAGTCTAATCTAGGGTTAGGAAAGGTTACTAGGTTGCTTGAGGTAAAATATTTAAGGGTTGATTTCATCAATCAATCAAATGCAAGGTCTAGATTAGTGTATTTTAGGGATAATGGAGTCACTTTGCAACAAAAAAATTGAAGGAAAAAAAGAATAATGTATGAGATAAGGAAAAATATGGATGATTATTGAGGTGTTGATAACCCAAGGCCTCAATCAAAAAGCCTTATAAGGAAAACGACTGCTAGGACGTAGATAACCCTAGGCCCTAGCAATTTTCCTTCTTCAAATAAAGAATGGATTGATTAAGCAAGCTTGGAATAAAAAATCTTGAAATAAACAATGGATTGATTAAGCAGATGATGTTAGAGTGCTACAATGGTGAGGCTCTAGCACAATGCTTCAAGAGGTAGGGTTTCTAGGACAATATAGTAGGTGAAAAGTTGTTAAGACAAGGACAATAACATGTGCTTGATCTTTTACGGTTTTAAGCTAGCAATTTCATAATCTTGGAAAAATGAAAAGTAAATGTACTATAACCATTCAAAGTAAAGAAGAATTGCAGAAATTCACTTACATCCACCAAGAATAATCTAGCAATTATTGTAGTTGAAGACCTTCCACCAAGAAAATGCCAAAAAAACACCAAATTTAGCCTCCTCCAAGAAGTGCACCTAAAATTTTAGCCAATAACCCTTGAAAAGGGTGCAAATTTTAGACCTCACTTGAGAGTGAATGAATGATGAAAAATAAGAGATATTTTTCCCTTATTTATACATTTAGAATGACCTTTAATTTACAAATTAGGTCAAAAAGGTTGACATGGCTAGTTTACATGTAATATCCAGTTTTTACATAAAAATGACAATTTAAACCCTAAATCAAGCAGAATAGGTGATGTCATGCCCCTTTAGGGTGACGTTATGCCTCTTTAGTGAAATTTTGGCCTCCAAGAGAAAAATGTTAGGCCTCCCAATCCCTCTGGATCAAGCCACACGTGCCACTTGGTACATAATTTCCTCCAAAGTGTCCATCAAACGTTGGGTGACATCAAGGGTCACAAAGGTAATGTCATGGGCATTCCAAGGCCAACATCATAGTTGGAGGGAAAGACCCCCTAGGTCCAGACCTGCTAGTTTGTCTCTTGTGCAACGTCCTCCTCTCTCCCTGGTGCAAACCTCTGACATGTGTTTACCTCTGGCTAGGGTCTCAACATCCATCTGGTGGGATTTTATCCCTATGGAGTTATAAACTAATCATCTCCCCATTTGTACCTGTCCTTCGGTTGTGGCCCAACAACAAAAAAAAGAATGCCCTCCATGGGATCATAAGTCGTAGGGATCATAGATTTGTCAATCACATCTAATAATCAAGTTATCTAAACATGTGCACAAAACCCCCCTTTCCCAGACAAGTGCTCAAAGGCATTATGCTATTCTAAAATATAAGTTTTGAAGAGGACGTCAGGAGGTCCTTATGGGATAATTCTCATTGGATGTCGGATGTTTCCAGGTGAATAAAAATCCAGGCCATCTAAGTGGATGAGGTGATGTAGGAATGTTTGAGCAATGGGTGCAGTGATGACAAGGGAATGTATGGATTACATGTGGGTGCCTCTGAAGAGGTTGAGTTTCACCTTGTCATGGATGAAAATGTTTCCAATCCCATTTAATTCCTTTTATATATTATATTATTTATTTTTCTTTCAATATATTAGTTAGGGGACACCGCGCTGGCATGGTGACTAGTGGTGACAATGTTACCCACAAGTATTTCATGGAGATGAGAAGGTTGACTCGTGATGAGACCCGATTTCTCTTGAATAAGCCACCAAGAGCCACTACCCTAGTGTGGTGACCAGATGAATTGTAGTTTCATTATGATACATGCCCATGGACCTAATAGGTTGGCTCGTGATGAGACCCCCTATCCTCCAACTAGGTCTTTATTTTATTATTTTATGGGTCCCTTTGTTTCTTGCTAAGAATATTTTTATTGATTTCTCGAGGATCCCTGGGCAAAGCATCTGAAGGTTTTGTTCTTTGTATTTTATCTTTTTTCATATACTTTTACCCTTTGGGCCTTTATCCCCTTCTTCCCACAAGGTAAGGTACAACCCTTTGCTAGCTTGGAAAACCCAATGTCTGAACAAATGTAGGGGATGGATGAGAGGGAAAATGATGAAAAGTGATAAATATGGTGGGAATGGATAATGACCTTTCATGAACCCAACCAGTGGCAACTCAAACCCTATGGGAACCAACTTTCTAGGGCATCCTGTCATTCCCCCCACGTGTGGACAAGTGGAAAGGCATAAGGTCCAAGCACACATCAGAAGTAAAAGAATTAAATGCACATATTCAAATGTTTTGAGAATCATAGTGACACATACCATCATACCCAGACTCATTACCTCATGGAGAAAGACCCACTGATGTTGAAGGACTAGGCCAATGGGATGGATGTTGTTGTTGCTGACAAGGTGGAGGCACTGATGAATCATATCCCCAATCCTTAGTTATCCCTAGGCTAGGGGATAACAATAACATTATTATCCTTTTTTGTTCCTCCATTTGTTACTTTTTTTTTCCTTCTTATGCGCTAAAGGATTGGGGATATGGTTCTTCTGCCTTGGTTTTATAATTGTTTCTCTACCTCTTGTTTCCTCTATTTCCTTCCTGGTATTCATTGTTGGGTTGTTTAACTTCTATGAAGGGCCAACTTTTTCTTGTTGCTTGCCTTTCGATACCTTCTTGGAAACTACTTGTACCTTCCATTCATCTAGCCAGTCTTTCATGGCCCATTGCACTTCTTCTACTGTCACACAGTACCCTCAATTGTAGCCATTCCTTCTTGGGATCCCTTTTGGCCTTGATCCACATGTTGTTTTTGGAAGCCTTAAATTTAGTTATTATATGATGCTCTTCCACCACTTATGGTGGTATCCTCCAGGTATCAACCACGTTTTTTTACATTGCATCAAAATACATAGACAATATGATGGAATTTTCCTTCCTCTGTCTTGCATCAGAAGTGTGCCACAATGTTGTATACTTCATTGTGTGGCACTTTCCTGGCCTTGGGTAAAATTCATTGTATTTTGGTTCTCACCAGCCCATCAAAGCTATAAATATTATTAGTAATTCATAATGGAACTCTATTACCAAATCCTGTGTATCCTTGTAGTAATCCAAAAAAAAATCCAATAAATATGGGATCCAATTGAGTAAAGTCCCATTTGTGCACTACGTTGTTGCATAAATGATTTTAGGGGCTAAAATTCACTCATGGGATAATTTTCCATGGTTTTTCCCAACAAAATATTTGCCATTCTAAAAATAATTCGCCCAAATTCTATAGGATAAAATTATTTTACCTTAAAAATCGCCAAACTTTTATGCAAACTATATAAAATCCTTAGAAATCTGAATATTTTTAAAAAAATATCGCAAACATTTATAGTTGGCATATGAAGGATTAGTAATATTCACCAAGGTTTATAAATTTTAAAATAAATTTCCATATTTAAAATCATCCCTACGTTGTTGTTGGTATAACTCCTGCAGGTGCTTCTTCCTTGTGACATTTTCTTAAAAAATTTCAAGCCATCAACTTTGTTTCCAACCTTGTCACAGGTTCATTGATTCTTTTAATTATGATTCCTAAGACCGTCTCTCAGTGTCATATGTCTTCTTCATCTCCTATGTCAAGGATTTCTCCTTTGTCTTGTCATACAAATACTATTATGGATTTTCTCCATTTGTATGAAAACCTGTAATTTCTGAAATTAAATCTACATCTATTGATATCAACCTTTCCATCCATAGAATACCCCCATGCACCAATTCAACAATTTTTTCACACAGTTATTTACATGTTTGCCTCTCCCAAAGGGGGAATTTCCAACAGGTTCGTGATACCTATGTTATACAATCTTGCAATCCATTGCGTTGGCTCTAAAATTGCAACTCCTAACAAACTTGTTCCTTTATTCTCCATATAAACTTGCAGCAAAAATGCAGGGAAATTGACATCAGGGATGATTTTAGGGGTAAATTTCTCTCATGGGCTAATTTTCCATGGTTTTTCCCAAAATAATATTCTCTATTCTAAAAATTATTTGCCCAAATTCTATAGGATAAAATTATTTTACCTTAAAAATCACCAAAATTTTATATAAACTATATAAAATCCTTAGAAATTTGAAAATTTTTACAAAAATATCGCCAAAAATTTATAGTTGGAATATGAAGGATTAGTAAGATTCGCCAAGGTTTCTACATTTTAAAATAAATTTCCATCCTTAAAATCATCCCTGGAAATTGTCCCTATCTGTTACATCATGATCTGAATACTTCAGTTTATCCACACATCCTAATATGCCAGGAAGGATCGTGACTCCTTAGGTATGCATGACAGTGTCATTATTTCTTCTTTATGTTTGCGTGGTGATCTTTGTACTATATGTTTTCCCTTTTTCATCATTTCCGGTGTCAATGGCCCTTCTTCCTGGTGCACATCATAATATGCTTATGCGTCTAAATCATGTTGTCTTGTAACATCCTCCACCTGCACCTATACGTTTGTCTGTTGTGTTGGTTCTGCGATAGGTTGTTTCATTGCTTCGTCCTATCCTCTAGGATCATCTGACTCTGTTTTCTCATCATCTTCCTTAGTCATTTGTTGTGGTGCTCCTAGGCCAAGTTATTGTGTAGGGTTTTGTTCTATGGTAAGGTTATGTTCTTTGGCCCTCAGGTCGACCTCCATTTCCTTTATTGTCGAAATCCATTTTTCTTCTCCTCCACGATCATAGATTATTTTAGGGGCTAAATTTCACAAATGGGCTAATTTCCATGGTTTTTCCCAAAAACAATTTGTCAAATTCCATTTTTTCTAATATCGATTCACCCAAATTCTATAAAAAAAAAAAAAAAACTACCTTTAAAATCGCAAAAAAATTATAGAACTATATAAATCCTTAGAAATTTGAATATTTTTACAAAACTATCGCGAAACATTTTACATTTTTCATATTAAGGACAAGTAATATTAGCCCACGTTTCTACATTTTAATATAAATTCCCATCCTTAAAATCATCCTTGTCTATGATCATTGGGATAACCAGCTTGATAACTGGTGAAGGAATGGACTCTACATCCATCACTTCTTCTGGGTGAATAGGGTTTGTTGCTTTAGATACTTTCTCCTATGGAGATCTTGTGGCATTGTGTGTTTTCCTTGTAGCTCGACTAGGAGATCCAACCTTTGGTGGCACCATTTTGCTGAATCCGAGAATGGTTTTTCTGAATCTTCATTGAATATCCTTGAAATCACATGCTTTCTCTATGTTATCGCTCCTTATATATTGTTTTCACAATGTCACAATCAGTCTATCCTTGCAATTTTTCTTCTTTTTATAAGTCTTGTCATAAATGCTCTGTTGTATCCCACTTTTCCGATCAATGGGTTTCCTCTTTCCAGCCACTTTCTATCATGTCACGTTGTTTTTTTTGTCTTGTCACATTTATCTAGCGTGATGTATATTCGTTTTCTATCACACCAGTTACTATTTTCTATGTGTTGTATCATCCAATTGTATGTCTACCACTTATCTATCTACTGCATCTTTTTTTATTTTTCCTATTTTTCCATTTTTTTTCTTTTTCTCTTAACTCCTACTATATAAACTATGTACAAATCTAATTTTCTACGTTGCAACTACTAAGGGTTATTGGGTTGACTATCCCTATACATTTTCAGTCGATGTCCATTCACCAATACTTGAACCTTGTTGCATGCTAAGTCCTATAGCTACACAACACCTCCATATGTGATAGACTTTATCTCAAAACTCCCTAGCCAATGCATCCTGAATTTTCCTAGGTGTTGTAAGTATTTACTGTCATAGAGACGAACCAAGCCTCCTTCCTTAAATTTTTTTCTTATTAAAGTTTCTATCATGCCAAGATTTTTCCTTTTCTTTATGTACTTCCTAATGGGAACATGTCATAATCATGTCTTCTTCTAGTTCCGTGAGTTGAACCAATATTTCTTGAGATGTGCCTTGTAAGTTTCTTGCATGTAATTATATAGGCCCATAACATGGTTGGTATCTTCAAATCCCAATCATCCATATTTACATTACAAATCTTATTTAAGGAATTATTCAATATCTTATTAAATGCTTCCACTGTTCCATCATCCCGAGGATGATATGGAGTGCTCTTCTAATGATGTATCTCAAATCCTTCATTCATTTCCTTGATGGTACTATTGATAAAATGAGTCCCCTAATCACTCTTCAGAATTCTAGGGAATCCAAATCTTGTAATTACTTGTTCAAATAGGAAGTGTGTTGCAGTCTTTATGTTGAAATCCTTCACTATTGTTTCTTTAGTCCATTTGGTTAAATATTTTTCCATTGTAATGATATTCCTTTCTTATGATCTTCTAGCTGGTGGATTAATTGGTCCTATAAACTCTAATTCCAATTTATCAAACAATTAAGTGTTAGCTGAGGTTTTAATGGAATCTCATCCCTCTTGTATGGCTTTCCCACCCTCTGACAGACATCACAATTCTGGAAATACTCCTTTTCATATTTTGAAACTATTGGCCACCAAAGTCTTGCGCGCAATATCTTATGCATAGTAGCCTTCCCTGCAGAATGTCCTCCAACTATTCCTTCATGTGCTTCTGCTAAAATGATAGGATGTTCATGTTCCATTACACATATCCTTAGAATATTGTCTGCACCTAATCCATATCTCTAAACACCAAATTCTTCTTTTACACGGTATTATATTCCTTTGGGGAAAATCATGTACTTAAAAATTTAATAATGTTAGAAAAATATTCATCAACGATCTATACTGAAAAGAGTTGTGCATAAGGTAATTTTTCCTCCAAGATGATTGGCTCCTCTCCATTAGTTATCATGGACAGATGATCTGGTCCTGCATTCAATTTTCCAGGTTTTACAACTACTTCAAAATGAAACTCCTGAAATAACAACCATCTAAATATTCTCTCCCCCAACACTATCTTGTTGACTAGGTATCCAAGAGTAGAGTGATCTGTGAAAATCTTAAAATGTTGGCATGATAAATAATGTCTGAACTTCTGCAATGCATACACTATAGCTAAACATTCTCTTTCTATTGTGTTGTAATTCTTCTATGAATCTGAAATCTTCCTACTTGCAAATGTTAATGGGTGATCTATATCACCTTCTCCTGGTTGTGTCAATACTGCTCCAAGTGTTATTGAAGATGCATCCACATGAACATGAAATTCTTTTGACCAATATGGAAACACTAAAATTGGTGTTGTCACCATTTTCTCCTTCAATATGTCCAAACTTTGTTGGCACTCATTATTCCACTGAAACTTTCCTGGCACTCATTATAAAAATTTCTCCATGGGCACAGTAATCTGTGCATAGCCCCTTATGAACTTTCTATAGTATGTTGTGTGACCAAGTGTATATTTTAACTGTCACACTGACTTAGGTGGTGGTAAATTAACAATGAAAATAATCTTAGTAGGATCAACTAGCATACCATGTTTACACACCACATTCCCTAGCAAAATTCCAAATGGTGCATTGAATATGCATCTCTTAATGTTCAAGGAAATTTGAAATTGACTAAACATGTCTAGAATCAATCTTAAATCTTCAACATGATATTTCAATAAGATAAATATTGTTCAATCATCTAGATAAACATCCAAAAATTTATGTATAAAATCCTTAAATGCAGCTAAAACTACACTTGAAAAAATAGCAGGGGCATTCTTCAATCCAAAAGGCATCACTGTGTACTGATATTCCCCCCATTTTGTGGAAAATGTAGTCTTATGGCAATCTTCTGGTACTATCATGATCTGGTGATACCTTGAAAATAGGCCAGTAAATGAGTATGCTTCTTATCCTCGTACATTCTCTAATACCTCATTTGTAAATGGAGTAGGTAAGGGATCATGCACAATAGAATCATTCAAATTACTCAAGTCTACATAGATCATTATTCCCCTTTTCTTATTATCCCAAACTACCATAGCACTAATCCACTCAAATTCTTCAACATGTTCTATTACACCAGACTCTAACATCTTATCAATCTCTTCCTTAACTTTCTATTTATATATTGGATTCATCCTATAAGGTCCTTGTTTGATTGGTATGGAATCTAGTCTTAGAGGAATGTTCATTTCTCCAAGTTCTCCTGCTACCCCTTTCATCTCTAAAAATGTTGCTGGAAATAGATCGCTTTACTCGCATAGTAATTTTGTTATTCTTCCCATTGTTTGGTTGTCCCAATAGTCACCAATACTTGCAATCTTCAGACTCTCTTTTGTTCCAATATTGACTTTATTTATCTTTAATGGTGAATAAAACTCTTCTGAATGTAATTKTGGACCTTCTACTTCTCTTTCCTCCTCAACTTATGTTATATGTATATCGTGTGGGTTTTCTTCTATTGGGTCATATTCTATGACGTGGTAACAATGTAGTAATTGTCTGATTGTCTGTTGATTCTGATTCTGATAAGTTGTTACAATTCCAACTTCAATTTTTTCAAATATCCTCTATTTTACCATCTTCAGTGTTGTATCAGTCATTGGATTCTCATGTTGAAATGAAAATGTAATGAAAAAATTATGTTGCAACTCTTCCCAAATTATAGTTTCTCTGTGCAGTTCTAGTTCTGTATACCAATTCTTTGGGATGCCTTCTAATGTATGAATGAAGTGATGTGGCCATTCCTTTGTTGGTACTA